>OY294038.1:70761797-71007614 GCA_958510855.1 Rhagonycha lutea
ATCCCCTATCGGAATACACCCGGTAAATCTATGCTTCCAAATATAAAAAACAAGTGCTGAATGTCCTAAATTGAAAAAAAAAAAAATCTTAAAAAATTTTGTGTATTTTGAGAGCCAAAAAGACTAAAATCGGAAAATGTCGATTATCTCGAAAACGGTAAGAGATATCGCAAAAATAATGGATTTTTCGATCCCCTATCGGAATACACCCGGTAAATCTATGCAAATTTTGTGTATTTTGAGTGCCAAAAAGACTAAAGTCGGAAAAGGTCGATTATCTCGAAAACGGTAAGAGATATCGCAAAAATAATGGAATTTTCGATCCCCTATCGGAATACACCCGGTAAATCTATGCTTCCAAATATAAAAAACAAGTGCTGAATGTCCTAAATTGAAAAAAAAAAAAATCTTAAAAAATTTTGAGTATTTTGAGAGCCAAAAAGACTAAAATCGGAAAATGTCGATTATCTCGAAAACGGTAAGAGATATCGCAAAAATAATGGATATTTCGATCCCCTATCGGAATACACCCGGTAAATCTATGCAAATTTTGTGTATTTTGAGTGCCAAAAAGACTAAAATCGGAAAAGGTCGATTATCTCGAAAACGGTAAGAGATATCGCAAAAATAATGGAATTTTCGATCCCCTATCGGAATACACCCGGTAAATCTATGCTTCCAAATATAAAAAACAAGTGCTGAATGTCCTAAATTGAAAAAAAAAAAAATCTTAAAAAATTTTGTGTATTTTGAGAGCCAAAAAGACTAAAATCGGAAAATGTCGATTATCTCGAAAACGGTAAGAGATATCGCAAAAATAATGGATTTTTCGATCCCCTATCGGATTACACCCGGTAAATCTATGCAAATTTTGTGTATTTTGAGTGCCAAAAAGACTAAAATCGGAAAAGGTCGATTATCTCGAAAACGGTAAGAGATATCGCAAAAATAATGGAATTTTCGATCCCCTATCGGAATACACCCGGTAAATCTATGCTTCCAAATATAAAAAACAAGTGCTGAATGTCCTAAATTGAAAAAAAAAAAATCTTAAAAAATTTTGAGTATTTTGAGAGCCAAAAAGACTAAAATCGGAAAATGTCGATTATCTCGAAAACGGTAAGAGATATCGCAAAAATAATGGATTTTTCGATCCCCTATCGGAATACACCCGGTAAATCTATGCAAATTTTGTGTATTTTGAGTGCCAAAAAGACTAAAATCGGAAAAGGTCGATTATCTCGAAAACGGTAAGAGATATCGCAAAAATAATGGAATTTTCGATCCCCTATCGGAATACACCCGGTAAATCTATGCTTCCAAATATAAAAAACAAGTGCTGAATGTCCTAAATTGAAAAAAAAAAAAATCTTAAAAAATTTTGTGTATTTTGAGAGCCAAAAAGACTAAAATCGGAAAATGTCGATTATCTCGAAAACGGTAAGAGATATCGCAAAAATAATGGATTTTTCGATCCCCTATCGGAATACACCCGGTAAATCTATGCAAATTTTGTGTATTTTGAGTGCCAAAAAGACTAAAATCGGAAAAGGTCGATTATCTCGAAAACGGTAAGAGATATCGCAAAAATAATGGAATTTTCGATCCCCTATCGGAATACACCCGGTAAATCTATGCTTCCAAATATAAAAAACAAGTGCTGAATGTCCTAAATTGAAAAAAAAAAAAATCTTAAAAAATTTTGAGTATTTTGAGAGCCAAAAAGACTAAAATCGGAAAATGTCGATTATCTCGAAAACGGTAAGAGATATCGCAAAAATAATGGATTTTTCGATCCCCTATCGGAATACACCCGGTAAATCTATGCAAATTTTGTGTATTTTGAGTGCCAAAAAGACTAAAATCGGAAAAGGTCGATTATCTCGAAAACGGTAAGAGATATCGCAAAAATAATGGATTTTTCGATCCCCTATCGGAATACACCCGGTAAATCTATGCTTCCAAATATAAAAAACAAGTGCTGAATGTCCTAAATTGAAAAAAAAAAAATCTTAAAAAATTTTGTGTATTTTGAGAGCCAAAAAGACTAAAATCGGAAAATGTCGATTATCTCGAAAACGGTAAGAGATATCGCAAAAATAATGGATTTTTCGATCCCCCATCGGATTACACCCGGTAAATCTATGCAAATTTTGTGTATTTTGAGTGCCAAAAAGACTAAAATCGGAAAAGGTCGATTATCTCGAAAACGGTAAGAGATATCGCAAAAATAATGGAATTTTCGATCCCCTATCGGAATACACCCGGTAAATCTATGCTTCCAAATATAAAAAACAAGTGCTGAATGTCCTAAATTGAAAAAAAAAAAATCTTAAAAAATTTTGAGTATTTTGAGAGCCAAAAAGACTAAAATCGGAAAATGTCGATTATCTCGAAAACGGTAAGAGATATCGCAAAAATAATGGATTTTTCGATCCCCTATCGGAATACACCCGGTAAATCTATGCAAATTTTGTGTATTTTGAGTGCCAAAAAGACTAAAATCGGAAAAGGTCGATTATCTCGAAAACGGTAAGAGATATCGCAAAAATAATGGAATTTTCGATCCCCTATCGGAATACACCCGGTAAATCTATGCTTCCAAATATAAAAAACAAGTGCTGAATGTCCTAAATTGAAAAAAAAAAAAATCTTAAAAAATTTTGAGTATTTTGAGAGCCAAAAAGACTAAAATCGGAAAATGTCGATTATCTCGAAAACGGTAAGAGATATCGCAAAAATAATGGATTTTTCGATCCCCTATCGGAATACACCCGGTAAATCTATGCAAATTTTGTGTATTTTGAGTGCCAAAAAGACTAAAATCGGAAAAGGTCGATTATCTCGAAAACGGTAAGAGATATCGCAAAAATAATGGAATTTTCGATCCCCTATCGGAATACACCCGGTAAACCTATGCTTCCAAATATAAAAAACAAGTGCTGAATGTCCTAAATTGAAAAAAAAAAAAATCTTAAAAAATTTTGAGTATTTTGAGAGCCAAAAAGACTAAAATCGGAAAATGTCGATTATCTCGAAAACGGTAAGAGATATCGCAAAAATAATGGATTTTTCGATCCCCTATCGGAATACACCCGGTAAATCTATGCAAATTTTGTGTATTTTGAGTGCCAAAAAGACTAAAATCGGAAAAGGTCGATTATCTCGAAAACGGTAAGAGATATCGCAAAAATAATGGAATTTTCGATCCCCTATCGGAATACACCCGGTAAATCTATGCTTCCAAATATAAAAAACAAGTGCTGAATGTCCTAAATTGAAAAAAAAAAAAATCTTAAAAAATTTTGAGTATTTTGAGAGCCAAAAAGACTAAAATCGGAAAATGTCGATTATCTCGAAAACGGTAAGAGATATCGCAAAAATAATGGATTTTTCGATCCCCTATCGGAATACACCCGGTAAATCTATGCAAATTTTGTGTATTTTGAGTGCCAAAAAGACTAAAATCGGAAAAGGTCGATTATCTCGAAAACGGTAAGAGATATCGCAAAAATAATGGAATTTTCGATCCCCTATCGGAATACACCCGGTAAATCTATGCTTCCAAATATAAAAAACAAGTGCTGAATGTCCTAAATTGAAAAAAAAAAAAATCTTAAAAAATTTTGAGTATTTTGAGAGCCAAAAAGACTAAAATCGGAAAATGTCGATTATCTCGAAAACGGTAAGAGATATCGCAAAAATAATGGATTTTTCGATCCCCTATCGGAATACACCCGGTAAATCTATGCAAATTTTGTGTATTTTGAGTGCCAAAAAGACTAAAATCGGAAAAGGTCGATTATCTCGAAAACGGTAAGAGATATCGCAAAAATAATGGAATTTTCGATCCCCTATCGGAATACACCCGGTAAATCTATGCTTCCAAATATAAAAAACAAGTGCTGAATGTCCTAAATTGAAAAAAAAAAAAATCTTAAAAAATTTTGTGTATTTTGAGAGCCAAAAAGACTAAAATCGGAAAATGTCGATTATCTCGAAAACGGTAAGAGATATCGCAAAAATAATGGATTTTTCGATCCCCTATCGGAATACACCCGGTAAATCTATGCAAATTTTGTGTATTTTGAGTGCCAAAAAGACTAAAGTCGGAAAAGGTCGATTATCTCGAAAACGGTAAGAGATATCGCAAAAATAATGGAATTTTCGATCCCCTATCGGAATACACCCGGTAAATCTATGCTTCCAAATATAAAAAACAAGTGCTGAATGTCCTAAATTGAAAAAAAAAAAATCTTAAAAAATTTTGAGTATTTTGAGAGCCAAAAAGACTAAAATCGGAAAATGTCGATTATCTCGAAAACGGTAAGAGATATCGCAAAAATAATGGATATTTCGATCCCCTATCGGAATACACCCGGTAAATCTATGCAAATTTTGTGTATTTTGAGTGCCAAAAAGACTAAAATCGGAAAAGGTCGATTATCTCGAAAACGGTAAGAGATATCGCAAAAATAATGGAATTTTCGATCCCCTATCGGAATACACCCGGTAAATCTATGCTTCCAAATATAAAAAACAAGTGCTGAATGTCCTAAATTGAAAAAAAAAAAAATCTTAAAAAATTTTGTGTATTTTGAGAGCCAAAAAGACTAAAATCGGAAAATGTCGATTATCTCGAAAACGGTAAGAGATATCGCAAAAATAATGGATTTTTCGATCCCCTATCGGATTACACCCGGTAAATCTATGCAAATTTTGTGTATTTTGAGTGCCAAAAAGACTAAAATCGGAAAAGGTCGATTATCTCGAAAACGGTAAGAGATATCGCAAAAATAATGGAATTTTCGATCCCCTATCGGAATACACCCGGTAAATCTATGCTTCCAAATATAAAAAACAAGTGCTGAATGTCCTAAATTGAAAAAAAAAAAATCTTAAAAAATTTTGAGTATTTTGAGAGCCAAAAAGACTAAAATCGGAAAATGTCGATTATCTCGAAAACGGTAAGAGATATCGCAAAAATAATGGATTTTTCGATCCCCTATCGGAATACACCCGGTAAATCTATGCAAATTTTGTGTATTTTGAGTGCCAAAAAGACTAAAATCGGAAAAGGTCGATTATCTCGAAAACGGTAAGAGATATCGCAAAAATAATGGAATTTTCGATCCCCTATCGGAATACACCCGGTAAATCTATGCTTCCAAATATAAAAAACAAGTGCTGAATGTCCTAAATTGAAAAAAAAAAAAATCTTAAAAAATTTTGTGTATTTTGAGAGCCAAAAAGACTAAAATCGGAAAATGTCGATTATCTCGAAAACGGTAAGAGATATCGCAAAAATAATGGATTTTTCGATCCCCTATCGGAATACACCCGGTAAATCTATGCAAATTTTGTGTATTTTGAGTGCCAAAAAGACTAAAATCGGAAAAGGTCGATTATCTCGAAAACGGTAAGAGATATCGCAAAAATAATGGAATTTTCGATCCCCTATCGGAATACACCCGGTAAATCTATGCTTCCAAATATAAAAAACAAGTGCTGAATGTCCTAAATTGAAAAAAAAAAAAATCTTAAAAAATTTTGTGTATTTTGAGAGCCAAAAAGACTAAAATCGGAAAATGTCGATTATCTCGAAAACGGTAAGAGATATCGCAAAAATAATGGATTTTTCGATCCCCTATCGGAATACACCCGGTAAATCTATGCAAATTTTGTGTATTTTGAGTGCCAAAAAGACTAAAATCGGAAAAGGTCGATTATCTCGAAAACGGTAAGAGATATCGCAAAAATAATGGAATTTTCGATCCCCTATCGGAATACACCCGGTAAATCTATGCTTCCAAATATAAAAAACAAGTGCTGAATGTCCTAAATTGAAAAAAAAAAAAATCTTAAAAAATTTTGAGTATTTTGAGAGCCAAAAAGACTAAAATCGGAAAATGTCGATTATCTCGAAAACGGTAAGAGATATCGCAAAAATAATGGATTTTTCGATCCCCTATCGGAATACACCCGGTAAATCTATGCAAATTTTGTGTATTTTGAGTGCCAAAAAGACTAAAATCGGAAAAGGTCGATTATCTCGAAAACGGTAAGAGATATCGCAAAAATAATGGAATTTTCGATCCCCTATCGGAATACACCCGGTAAATCTATGCTTCCAAATATAAAAAACAAGTGCTGAATGTCCTAAATTGAAAAAAAAAAAAATCTTAAAAAATTTTGTGTATTTTGAGAGCCAAAAAGACTAAAATCGGAAAATGTCGATTATCTCGAAAACGGTAAGAGATATCGCAAAAATAATGGATTTTTCGATCCCCTATCGGAATACACCCGGTAAATCTATGCAAATTTTGTGTATTTTGAGTGCCAAAAAGACTAAAATCGGAAAAGGTCGATTATCTCGAAAACGGTAAGAGATATCGCAAAAATAATGGAATTTTCGATCCCCTATCGGAATACACCCGGTAAATCTATGCTTCCAAATATAAAAAACAAGTGCTGAATGTCCTAAATTGAAAAAAAAAAAAATCTTAAAAAATTTTGAGTATTTTGAGAGCCAAAAAGACTAAAATCGGAAAATGTCGATTATCTCGAAAACGGTAAGAGATATCGCAAAAATAATAGATTTTTCGATCCCCTATCGGAATACACCCGGTAAATCTATGCTTCCAAATATAAAAAACAAGTGCTGAATGTCCTAAATTGAAAAAAAAAAAAATCTTAAAAAATTTTGAGTATTTTGAGTGCCAAAAAGACTAAAATCGGAAAAGGTCGATTATCTCGAAAACGGTAAGAGATATCGCAAAAATAATGGATTTTTCGATCCCCTATCGGAATACACCCGGTAAATCTATGCAAATTTTGTGTATTTTGAGTGCCAAAAAGACTAAAATCGGAAAAGGTCGATTATCTCGAAAACGGTAAGAGATATCGCAAAAATAATGGAATTTTCGATCCCCTATCGGAATACACCCGGTAAATCTATGCTTCCAAATATAAAAAACAAGTGCTGAATGTCCTAAATTGAAAAAAAAAAAAATCTTAAAAAATTTTGAGTATTTTGAGAGCCAAAAAGACTAAAATCGGAAAATGTCGATTATCTCGAAAACGGTAAGAGATATCGCAAAAATAATGGATTTTTCGATCCCCTATCGGAATACACCCGGTAAATCTATGCAAATTTTGTGTATTTTGAGTGCCAAAAAGACTAAAATCGGAAAAGGTCGATTATCTCGAAAACGGTAAGAGATATCGCAAAAATAATGGAATTTTCGATCCCCTATCGGAATACACCCGGTAAATCTATGCTTCCAAATATAAAAAACAAGTGCTGAATGTCCTAAATTGAAAAAAAAAAAAATCTTAAAAAATTTTGTGTATTTTGAGAGCCAAAAAGACTAAAATCGGAAAATGTCGATTATCTCGAAAACGGTAAGAGATATCGCAAAAATAATGGATTTTTCGATCCCCTATCGGAATCCACCCGGTAAATCTATGCAAATTTTGTGTATTTTGAGTGCCAAAAAGACTAAAATCGGAAAAGGTCGATTATCTCGAAAACGGTAAGAGATATCGCAAAAATAATGGAATTTTCGATCCCCTATCGGAATACACCCGGTAAATCTATGCTTCCAAATATAAAAAACAAGTGCTGAATGTCCTAAATTGAAAAAAAAAAAATCTTAAAAAATTTTGAGTATTTTGAGAGCCAAAAAGACTAAAATCGGAAAATGTCGATTATCTCGAAAACGGTAAGAGATATCGCAAAAATAATGGATTTTTCGATCCCCTATCGGAATACACCCGGTAAATCTATGCAAATTTTGTGTATTTTGAGTGCCAAAAAGACTAAAATCGGAAAAGGTCGATTATCTCGAAAACGGTAAGAGATATCGCAAAAATAATGGAATTTTCGATCCCCTATCGGAATACACCCGGTAAATCTATGCTTCCAAATATAATAAACAAGTGCTGAATGTCCTAAATTGAAAAAAAAAAAAATCTTAAAAAATTTTGTGTATTTTGAGAGCCAAAAAGACTAAAATCGGAAAATGTCGATTATCTCGAAAACGGTAAGAGATATCGCAAAAATAATGGATTTTTCGATCCCCTATCGGAATACACCCGGTAAATCTATGCAAATTTTGTGTATTTTGAGTGCCAAAAAGACTAAAATCGGAAAAGGTCGATTATCTCGAAAACGGTAAGAGATATCGCAAAAATAATGGAATTTTCGATCCCCTATCGGAATACACC
This sequence comes from Rhagonycha lutea, assembly GCA_958510855.1. Lineage (NCBI taxonomy): Eukaryota > Metazoa > Arthropoda > Insecta > Coleoptera > Cantharidae > Rhagonycha > Rhagonycha lutea. The sequence continues at coordinate 70,770,027 of OY294038.1, forward strand.
CGGTAAATCTATGCTTCCAAATATAAAAAACAAGTGCTGAATGTCCTAAATTGAAAAAAAAAAAAATCTTAAAAAATTTTGTGTATTTTGAGAGCCAAAAAGACTAAAATCGGAAAATGTCGATTATCTCGAAAACGGTAAGAGATATCGCAAAAATAATGGATTTTTCGATCCCCTATCGGAATACACCCGGTAAATCTATGCAAATTTTGTGTATTTTGAGTGCCAAAAAGACTAAAATCGGAAAAGGTCGATTATCTCGAAAACGGTAAGAGATATCGCAAAAATAATGGAATTTTCGATCCCCTATCGGAATACACCCGGTAAATCTATGCTTCCAAATATAAAAAACAAGTGCTGAATGTCCTAAATTGAAAAAAAAAAAAATCTTAAAAAATTTTGAGTATTTTGAGAGCCAAAAAGACTAAAATCGGAAAATGTCGATTATCTCGAAAACGGTAAGAGATATCGCAAAAATAATGGATTTTTCGATCCCCTATCGGAATACACCCGGTAAATCTATGCAAATTTTGTGTATTTTGAGTGCCAAAAAGACTAAAATCGGAAAAGGTCGATTATCTCGAAAACGGTAAGAGATATCGCAAAAATAATGGAATTTTCGATCCCCTATCGGAATACACCCGGTAAATCTATGCTTCCAAATATAAAAAACAAGTGCTGAATGTCCTAAATTGAAAAAAAAAAAATCTTAAAAAATTTTGTGTATTTTGAGAGCCAAAAAGACTAAAATCGGAAAATGTCGATTATCTCGAAAACGGTAAGAGATATCGCAAAAATAATGGATTTTTCGATCCCCTATCGGAATACACCCGGTAAATCTATGCAAATTTTGTGTATTTTGAGTGCCAAAAAGACTAAAATCGGAAAAGGTCGATTATCTCGAAAACGGTAAGAGATATCGCAAAAATAATGGAATTTTCGATCCCCTATCGGAATACACCCGGTAAATCTATGCTTCCAAATATAAAAAACAAGTGCTGAATGTCCTAAATTGAAAAAAAAAAAAATCTTAAAAAATTTTGAGTATTTTGAGAGCCAAAAAGACTAAAATCGGAAAATGTCGATTATCTCGAAAACGGTAAGAGATATCGCAAAAATAATAGATTTTTCGATCCCCTATCGGAATACACCCGGTAAATCTATGCTTCCAAATATAAAAAACAAGTGCTGAATGTCCTAAATTGAAAAAAAAAAAAATCTTAAAAAATTTTGAGTATTTTGAGTGCCAAAAAGACTAAAATCGGAAAAGGTCGATTATCTCGAAAACGGTAAGAGATATCGCAAAAATAATGGATTTTTCGATCCCCTATCGGAATACACCCGGTAAATCTATGCAAATTTTGTGTATTTTGAGTGCCAAAAAGACTAAAATCGGAAAAGGTCGATTATCTCGAAAACGGTAAGAGATATCGCAAAAATAATGGAATTTTCGATCCCCTATCGGAATACACCCGGTAAATCTATGCTTCCAAATATAAAAAACAAGTGCTGAATGTCCTAAATTGAAAAAAAAAAAAATCTTAAAAAATTTTGAGTATTTTGAGAGCCAAAAAGACTAAAATCGGAAAATGTCGATTATCTCGAAAACGGTAAGAGATATCGCAAAAATAATGGATTTTTCGATCCCCTATCGGAATACACCCGGTAAATCTATGCAAATTTTGTGTATTTTGAGTGCCAAAAAGACTAAAATCGGAAAAGGTCGATTATCTCGAAAACGGTAAGAGATATCGCAAAAATAATGGAATTTTCGATCCCCTATCGGAATACACCCGGTAAATCTATGCTTCCAAATATAAAAAACAAGTGCTGAATGTCCTAAATTGAAAAAAAAAAAAATCTTAAAAAATTTTGTGTATTTTGAGAGCCAAAAAGACTAAAATCGGAAAATGTCGATTATCTCGAAAACGGTAAGAGATATCGCAAAAATAATGGATTTTTCGATCCCCTATCGGAATACACCCGGTAAATCTATGCAAATTTTGTGTATTTTGAGTGCCAAAAAGACTAAAATCGGAAAAGGTCGATTATCTCGAAAACGGTAAGAGATATCGCAAAAATAATGGAATTTTCGATCCCCTATCGGAATACACCCGGTAAATCTATGCTTCCAAATATAAAAAACAAGTGCTGAATGTCCTAAATTGAAAAAAAAAAAATCTTAAAAAATTTTGAGTATTTTGAGAGCCAAAAAGACTAAAATCGGAAAATGTCGATTATCTCGAAAACGGTAAGAGATATCGCAAAAATAATGGATTTTTCGATCCCCTATCGGAATACACCCGGTAAATTTATGCAAATTTTGTGTATTTTGAGTGCCAAAAAGACTAAAATCGGAAAAGGTCGATTATTTCGAAAACGGTAAGAGATATCGCAAAAATAATGGAATTTTCGATCCCCTATCGGAATACACCCGGTAAATCTATGCTTCCAAATATAAAAAACAAGTGCTGAATGTCCTAAATTGAAAAAAAAAAAATCTTAAAAAATTTTGTGTATTTTGAGAGCCAAAAAGACTAAAATCGGAAAATGTCGATTATCTCGAAAACGGTAAGAGATATCGCAAAAATAATGGATTTTTCGATCCCCTATCGGATTACACCCAGTAAATCTATGCAAATTTTGTGTATTTTGAGTGCCAAAAAGACTAAAATCGGAAAAGGTCGATTATCTCGAAAACGGTAAGAGATATCGCAAAAATAATGGAATTTTCGATCCCCTATCGGAATACACCCGGTAAATCTATGCTTCCAAATATAAAAAACAAGTGCTGAATGTCCTAAATTGAAAAAAAAAAAATCTTAAAAAATTTTGAGTATTTTGAGAGCCAAAAAGACTAAAATCGGAAAATGTCGATTATCTCGAAAACGGTAAGAGATATCGCAAAAATAATGGATTTTTCGATCCCCTATCGGAATACACCCGGTAAATCTATGCAAATTTTGTGTATTTTGAGTGCCAAAAAGACTAAAATCGGAAAAGGTCGATTATCTCGAAAACGGTAAGAGATATCGCAAAAATAATGGAATTTTCGATCCCCTATCGGAATACACCCGGTAAATCTATGCTTCCAAATATAAAAAACAAGTGCTGAATGTCCTAAATTGAAAAAAAAAAAAATCTTAAAAAATTTTGAGTATTTTGAGAGCCAAAAAGACTAAAATCGGAAAATGTCGATTATCTCGAAAACGGTAAGAGATATCGCAAAAATAATGGATTTTTCGATCCCCTATCGGAATACACCCGGTAAATCTATGCAAATTTTGTGTATTTTGAGTGCCAAAAAGACTAAAATCGGAAAAGGTCGATTATCTCGAAAACGGTAAGAGATATCGCAAAAATAATGGAATTTTCGATCCCCTATCGGAATACACCCGGTAAATCTATGCTTCCAAATATAAAAAACAAGTGCTGAATGTCCTAAATTGAAAAAAAAAAAATCTTAAAAAATTTTGTGTATTTTGAGAGCCAAAAAGACTAAAATCGGAAAATGTCGATTATCTCGAAAACGGTAAGAGATATCGCAAAAATAATGGATTTTTCGATCCCCTATCGGAATACACCCGGTAAATCTATGCAAATTTTGTGTATTTTGAGTGCCAAAAAGACTAAAATCGGAAAAGGTCGATTATCTCGAAAACGGTCAGAGATATCGCAAAAATAATGGAATTTTCGATCCCCTATCGGAATACACCCGGTAAATCTATGCTTCCAAATATAAAAAACAAGTGCTGAATGTCCTAAATTGAAAAAAAAAAAAATCTTAAAAAATTTTGAGTATTTTGAGAGCCAAAAAGACTAAAATCGGAAAATGTCGATTATCTCGAAAACGGTAAGAGATATCGCAAAAATAATAGATTTTTCGATCCCCTATCGGAATACACCCGGTAAATCTATGCTTCCAAATATAAAAAACAAGTGCTGAATGTCCTAAATTGAAAAAAAAAAAAATCTTAAAAAATTTTGAGTATTTTGAGTGCCAAAAAGACTAAAATCGGAAAAGGTCGATTATCTCGAAAACGGTAAGAGATATCGCAAAAATAATGGATTTTTCGATCCCCTATCGGAATACACCCGGTAAATCTATGCAAATTTTGTGTATTTTGAGTGCCAAAAAGACTAAAATCGGAAAAGGTCGATTATCTCGAAAACGGTAAGAGATATCGCAAAAATAATGGAATTTTCGATCCCCTATCGGAATACACCCGGTAAATCTATGCTTCCAAATATAAAAAACAAGTGCTGAATGTCCTAAATTGAAAAAAAAAAAAATCTTAAAAAATTTTGAGTATTTTGAGAGCCAAAAAGACTAAAATCGGAAAATGTCGATTATCTCGAAAACGGTAAGAGATATCGCAAAAATAATGGATTTTTCGATCCCCTATCGGAATACACCCGGTAAATCTATGCAAATTTTGTGTATTTTGAGTGCCAAAAAGACTAAAATCGGAAAAGGTCGATTATCTCGAAAACGGTAAGAGATATCGCAAAAATAATGGAATTTTCGATCCCCTATCGGAATACACCCGGTAAATCTATGCTTCCAAATATAAAAAACAAGTGCTGAATGTCCTAAATTGAAAAAAAAAAAATCTTAAAAAATTTTGTGTATTTTGAGAGCCAAAAAGACTAAAATCGGAAAATGTCGATTATCTCGAAAACGGTAAGAGATATCGCAAAAATAATGGATTTTTCGATCCCCTATCGGATTACACCCGGTAAATCTATGCAAATTTTGTGTATTTTGAGTGCCAAAAAGACTAAAATCGGAAAAGGTCGATTATCTCGAAAACGGTAAGAGATATCGCAAAAATAATGGAATTTTCGATCCCCTATCGGAATACACCCGGTAAATCTATGCTTCCAAATATAAAAAACAAGTGCTGAATGTCCTAAATTGAAAAAAAAAAAAATCTTAAAAAATTTTGAGTATTTTGAGAGCCAAAAAGACTAAAATCGGAAAATGTCGATTATCTCGAAAACGGTAAGAGATATCGTAAAAATAATGGATTTTTCGATCCCCTATCGGAATACACCCGGTAAATCTATGCAAATTTTGTGTATTTTGAGTGCCAAAAAGACTAAAATCGGAAAAGGTCGATTATCTCGAAAACGGTAAGAGATATCGCAAAAATAATGGAATTTTCGATCCCCTATCGGAATACACCCGGTAAATCTATGCTTCCAAATATAAAAAACAAGTGCTGAATGTCCTAAATTGAAAAAAAAAAAAATCTTAAAAAATTTTGTGTATTTTGAGAGCCAAAAAGACTAAAATCGGAAAATGTCGATTATCTCGAAAACGGTAAGAGATATCGCAAAAATAATGGATTTTTCGATCCCCTATCGGAATACACCCGGTAAATCTATGCAAATTTTGTGTATTTTGAGTGCCAAAAAGACTAAAATCGGAAAAGGTCGATTATCTCGAAAACGGTAAGAGATATCGCAAAAATAATGGAATTTTCGATCCCCTATCGGAATACACCCGGTAAATCTATGCTTCCAAATATTAAAAACAAGTGCTGAATGTCCTAAATTGAAAAAAAAAAAAAATCTTAAAAAATTTTGATTATTTTGAGAGCCAAAAAGACTAAAATCGGAAAATGTCGATTATCTCGAAAACGGTAAGAGATATCGCAAAAATAATGGATTTTTCGATCCCCTATCGGAATACACCCGGTAAATCTATGCAAATTTTGTGTATTTTGAGTGCCAAAAAGACTAAAATCGGAAAAGGTCGATTATCTCGAAAACGGTAAGAGATATCGCAAAAATAATGGAATTTTCGATCCCCTATCGGAATACACCCGGTAAATCTATGCTTCCAAATATAAAAAACAAGTGCTGAATGTCCTAAATTGAAAAAAAAAAAAATCTTAAAAAATTTTGAGTATTTTGAGAGCCAAAAAGACTAAAATCGGAAAATGTCGATTATCTCGAAAACGGTAAGAGATATCGCAAAAATAATGGATTTTTCGATCCCCTATCGGAATACACCCGGTAAATCTATGCAAATTTTGTGTATTTTGAGTGCCAAAAAGACTAAAATCGGAAAAGGTCGATTATCTCGAAAACGGTAAGAGATATCGCAAAAATAATGGAATTTTCGATCCCCTATCGGAATACACCCGGTAAATCTATGCTTCCAAATATAAAAAACAAGTGCTGAATGTCCTAAATTGAAAAAAAAAGAAATCTTAAAAAATTTTGTGTATTTTGAGAGCCAAAAAGACTAAAATCGGAAAATGTCGATTATCTCGAAAACGGTAAGAGATATCGCAAAAATAATGGATTTTTCGATCCCCTATCGGAATACACCCGGTAAATCTATGCAAATTTTGTGTATTTTGAGTGCCAAAAAGACTAAAATCGGAAAAGGTCGATTATCTCGAAAACGGTAAGAGATATCGCAAAAATAATGGAATTTTCGATCCCCTATCGGAATACACCCGGTAAATCTATGCTTCCAAATATAAAAAACAAGTGCTGAATGTCCTAAATTGAAAAAAAAAAAATCTTAAAAAATTTTGAGTATTTTGAGAGCCAAAAAGACTAAAATCGGAAAATGTCGATTATCTCGAAAACGGTAAGAGATATCGCAAAAATAATGGATTTTTCGATCCCCTATCGGAATACACCCGGTAAATTTATGCAAATTTTGTGTATTTTGAGTGCCAAAAAGACTAAAATCGGAAAAGGTCGATTATTTCGAAAACGGTAAGAGATATCGCAAAAATAATGGAATTTTCGATCCCCTATCGGAATACACCCGGTAAATCTATGCTTCCAAATATAAAAAACAAGTGCTGAATGTCCTAAATTGAAAAAAAAAAAAATCTTAAAAAATTTTGTGTATTTTGAGAGCCAAAAAGACTAAAATCGGAAAATGTCGATTATCTCGAAAACGGTAAGAGATATCGCAAAAATAATGGATTTTTCGATCCCCTATCGGATTACACCCGGTAAATCTATGCAAATTTTGTGTATTTTGAGTGCCAAAAAGACTAAAATCGGAAAAGGTCGATTATCTCGAAAACGGTAAGAGATATCGCAAAAATAATGGAATTTTCGATCCCCTATCGGAATACACCCGGTAAATCTATGCTTCCAAATATAAAAAACAAGTGCTGAATGTCCTAAATTGAAAAAAAAAAAATCTTAAAAAATTTTGAGTATTTTGAGAGCCAAAAAGACTAAAATCGGAAAATGTCGATTATCTCGAAAACGGTAAGAGATATCGCAAAAATAATGGATTTTTCGATCCCCTATCGGAATACACCCGGTAAATCTATGCAAATTTTGTGTATTTTGAGTGCCAAAAAGACTAAAATCGGAAAAGGTCGATTATCTCGAAAACGGTAAGAGATATCGCAAAAATAATGGAATTTTCGATCCCCTATCGGAATACACCCGGTAAATCTATGCTTCCAAATATAAAAAACAAGTGCTGAATGTCCTAAATTGAAAAAAAAAAAATCTTAAAAAATTTTGAGTATTTTGAGAGCCAAAAAGACTAAAATCGGAAAATGTCGATTATCTCGAAAACGGTAAGAGATATCGCAAAAATAATGGATTTTTCGATCCCCTATCGGAATACACCCGGTAAATCTATGCAAATTTTGTGTATTTTGAGTGCCAAAAAGACTAAAATCGGAAAAGGTCGATTATCTCGAAAACGGTAAGAGATATCGCAAAAATAATGGAATTTTCGATCCCCTATCGGAATACACCCGGTAAATCTATGCTTCCAAATATAAAAAACAAGTGCTGAATGTCCTAAATTGAAAAAAAAAAAATCTTAAAAAATTTTGTGTATTTTGAGAGCCAAAAAGACTAAAATCGGAAAATGTCGATTATCTCGAAAACGGTAAGAGATATCGCAAAAATAATGGATTTTTCGATCCCCTATCGGAATACACCCGGTAAATCTATGCAAATTTTGTGTATTTTGAGTGCCAAAAAGACTAAAATCGGAAAAGGTCGATTATCTCGAAAACGGTAAGAGATATCGCAAAAATAATGGAATTTTCGATCCCCTATCGGAATACACCCGGTAAATCTATGCTTCCAAATATAAAAAACAAGTGCTGAATGTCCTAAATTGAAAAAAAAAAAAATCTTAAAAAATTTTGAGTATTTTGAGAGCCAAAAAGACTAAAATCGGAAAATGTCGATTATCTCGAAAACGGTAAGAGATATCGCAAAAATAATAGATTTTTCGATCCCCTATCGGAATACACCCGGTAAATCTATGCTTCCAAATATAAAAAACAAGTGCTGAATGTCCTAAATTGAAAAAAAAAAAAATCTTAAAAAATTTTGAGTATTTTGAGTGCCAAAAAGACTAAAATCGGAAAAGGTCGATTATCTCGAAAACGGTAAGAGATATCGCAAAAATAATGGATTTTTCGATCCCCTATCGGAATACACCCGGTAAATCTATGCAAATTTTGTGTATTTTGAGTGCCAAAAAGACTAAAATCGGAAAAGGTCGATTATCTCGAAAACGGTAAGAGATATCGCAAAAATAATGGAATTTTCGATCCCCTATCGGAATACACCCGGTAAATCTATGCTTCCAAATATAAAAAACAAGTGCTGAATGTCCTAAATTGAAAAAAAAAAAAATCTTAAAAAATTTTGAGTATTTTGAGAGCCAAAAAGACTAAAATCGGAAAATGTCGATTATCTCGAAAACGGTAAGAGATATCGCAAAAATAATGGATTTTTCGATCCCCTATCGGAATACACCCGGTAAATCTATGCAAATTTTGTGTATTTTGAGTGCCAAAAAGACTAAAATCGGAAAAGGTCGATTATCTCGAAAACGGTAAGAGATATCGCAAAAATAATGGAATTTTCGATCCCCTATCGGAATACACCCGGTACATCTATGCTTCCAAATATAAAAAACAAGTGCTGAATGTCCTAAATTGAAAAAAAAAAAATCTTAAAAAATTTTGTGTATTTTGAGAGCCAAAAAGACTAAAATCGGAAAATGTCGATTATCTCGAAAACGGTAAGAGATATCGCAAAAATAATGGATTTTTCGATCCCCTATCGGATTACACCCGGTAAATCTATGCAAATTTTGTGTATTTTGAGTGCCAAAAAGACTAAAATCGGAAAAGGTCGATTATCTCGAAAACGGTAAGAGATATCGCAAAAATAATGGAATTTTCGATCCCCTATCGGAATACACCCGGTAAATCTATGCTTCCAAATATAAAAAACAAGTGCTGAATGTCCTAAATTGAAAAAAAAAAAAATCTTAAAAAATTTTGAGTATTTTGAGAGCCAAAAAGACTAAAATCGGAAAATGTCGATTATCTCGAAAACGGTAAGAGATATCGTAAAAATAATGGATTTTTCGATCCCCTATCGGAATACACCCGGTAAATCTATGCAAATTTTGTGTATTTTGAGTGCCAAAAAGACTAAAATCGGAAAAGGTCGATTATCTCGAAAACGGTAAGAGATATCGCAAAAATAATGGAATTTTCGATCCCCTATCGGAATACACCCGGTAAATCTATGCTTCCAAATATAAAAAACAAGTGCTGAATGTCCTAAATTGAAAAAAAAAAAAATCTTAAAAAATTTTGTGTATTTTGAGAGCCAAAAAGACTAAAATCGGAAAATGTCGATTATCTCGAAAACGGTAAGAGATATCGCAAAAATAATGGATTTTTCGATCCCCTATCGGAATACACCCGGTCAATCTATGCAAATTTTGTGTATTTTGAGTGCCAAAAAGACTAAAATCGGAAAAGGTCGATTATCTCGAAAACGGTAAGAGATATCGCAAAAATAATGGAATTTTCGATCCCCTATCGGAATACACCCGGTAAATCTATGCTTCCAAATATAAAAAACAAGTGCTGAATGTCCTAAATTGAAAAAAAAAAAAATCTTAAAAAATTTTGATTATTTTGAGAGCCAAAAAGACTAAAATCGGAAAATGTCGATTATCTCGAAAACGGTAAGAGATATCGCAAAAATAATGGATTTTTCGATCCCCTATCGGAATACACCCGGTAAATCTATGCAAATTTTGTGTATTTTGAGTGCCAAAAAGACTAAAATCGGAAAAGGTCGATTATCTCGAAAACGGTAAGAGATATCGCAAAAATAATGGAATTTTCGATCCCCTATCGGAATACACCCGGTAAATCTATGCTTCCAAATATAAAAAACAAGTGCTGAATGTCCTAAATTGAAAAAAAAAAAAATCTTAAAAAATTTTGAGTATTTTGAGAGCCAAAAAGACTAAAATCGGAAAATGTCGATTATCTCGAAAACGGTAAGAGATATCGTAAAAATAATGGATTTTTCGATCCCCTATCGGAATACACCCGGTAAATCTATGCAAATTTTGTGTATTTTGAGTGCCAAAAAGACTAAAATCGGAAAAGGTCGATTATCTCGAAAACGGTAAGAGATATCGCAAAAATAATGGAATTTTCGATCCCCTATCGGAATACACCCGGTAAATCTATGCTTCCAAATATAAAAAACAAGTGCTGAATGTCCTAAATTGAAAAAAAAAAAAATCTTAAAAAATTTTGAGTATTTTGAGAGCCAAAAAGACTAAAATCGGAAAATGTCGATTATCTCGAAAACGGTAAGAGATATCGCAAAAATAATGGATTTTTCGATCCCCTATCGGAATACACCCGGTAAATCTATGCAAATTTTGTGTATTTTGAGTGCCAAAAAGACTAAAATCGGAAAAGGTCGATTATCTCGAAAACGGTAAGAGATATCGCAAAAATAATGGAATTTTCGATCCCCTATCGGAATACACCCGGTAAATCTATGCTTCCAAATATAAAAAACAAGTGCTGAATGTCCTAAATTGAAAAAAAAAAAAATCTTAAAAAATTTTGAGTATTTTGAGAGCCAAAAAGACTAAAATCGGAAAATGTCGATTATCTCGAAAACGGTAAGAGATATCGTAAAAATAATGGATTTTTCGATCCCCTATCGGAATACACCCGGTAAATCTATGCAAATTTTGTGTATTTTGAGTGCCAAAAAGACTAAAATCGGAAAAGGTCGATTATCTCGAAAACGGTAAGAGATATCGCAAAAATAATGGAATTTTCGATCCCCTATCGGAATACACCCGGTAAATCTATGCTTCCAAATATAAAAAACAAGTGCTGAATGTCCTAAATTGAAAAAAAAAAAAATCTTAAAAAATTTTGTGTATTTTGAGAGCCAAAAAGACTAAAATCGGAAAATGTCGATTATCTCGAAAACGGTAAGAGATATCGCAAAAATAATGGATTTTTCGATCCCCTATCGGAATACACCCGGTAAATCTATGCAAATTTTGTGTATTTTGAGTGCCAAAAAGACTAAAATCGGAAAAGGTCGATTATCTCGAAAACGGTAAGAGATATCGCAAAAATAATGGAATTTTCGATCCCCTATCGGAATACACCCGGTAAATCTATGCTTCCAAATATAAAAAACAAGTGCTGAATGTCCTAAATTGAAAAAAAAAAAAAATCTTAAAAAATTTTGATTATTTTGAGAGCCAAAAAGACTAAAATCGGAAAATGTCGATTATCTCGAAAACGGTAAGAGATATCGCAAAAATAATGGATTTTTCGATCCCCTATCGGAATACACCCGGTAAATCTATGCAAATTTTGTGTATTTTGAGTGCCAAAAAGACTAAAATCGGAAAAGGTCGATTATCTCGAAAACGGTAAGAGATATCGCAAAAATAATGGAATTTTCGATCCCCTATCGGAATACACCCGGTAAATCTATGCTTCCAAATATAAAAAACAAGTGCTGAATGTCCTAAATTGAAAAAAAAAAAAATCTTAAAAAATTTTGAGTATTTTGAGAGCCAAAAAGACTAAAATCGGAAAATGTCGATTATCTCGAAAACGGTAAGAGATATCGCAAAAATAATGGATTTTTCGATCCCCTATCGGAATACACCCGGTAAATCTATGCAAATTTTGTGTATTTTGAGTGCCAAAAAGACTAAAATCGGAAAAGGTCGATTATCTCGAAAACGGTAAGAGATATCGCAAAAATAATGGAATTTTCGATCCCCTATCGGAATACACCCGGTAAATCTATGCTTCCAAATATAAAAAACAAGTGCTGAATGTCCTAAATTGAAAAAAAAAGAAATCTTAAAAAATTTTGTGTATTTTGAGAGCCAAAAAGACTAAAATCGGAAAATGTCGATTATCTCGAAAACGGTAAGAGATATCGCAAAAATAATGGATTTTTCGATCCCCTATCGGAATACACCCGGTAAATCTATGCAAATTTTGTGTATTTTGAGTGCCAAAAAGACTAAAATCGGAAAAGGTCGATTATCTCGAAAACGGTAAGAGATATCGCAAAAATAATGGAATTTTCGATCCCCTATCGGAATACACCCGGTAAATCTATGCTTCCAAATATAAAAAACAAGTGCTGAATGTCCTAAATTGAAAAAAAAAAAATCTTAAAAAATTTTGAGTATTTTGAGAGCCAAAAAGACTAAAATCGGAAAATGTCGATTATCTCGAAAACGGTAAGAGATATCGCAAAAATAATGGATTTTTCGATCCCCTATCGGAATACACCCGGTAAATTTATGCAAATTTTGTGTATTTTGAGTGCCAAAAAGACTAAAATCGGAAAAGGTCGATTATTTCGAAAACGGTAAGAGATATCGCAAAAATAATGGAATTTTCGATCCCCTATCGGAATACACCCGGTAAATCTATGCTTCCAAATATAAAAAACAAGTGCTGAATGTCCTAAATTGAAAAAAAAAAAAATCTTAAAAAATTTTGTGTATTTTGAGAGCCAAAAAGACCAAAATCGGAAAATGTCGATTATCTCGAAAACGGTAAGAGATATCGCAAAAATAATGGATTTTTCGATCCCCTATCGGATTACACCCGGTAAATCTATGCAAATTTTGTGTATTTTGAGTGCCAAAAAGACTAAAATCGGAAAAGGTCGATTATCTCGAAAACGGTAAGAGATATCGCAAAAATAATGGAATTTTCGATCCCCTATCGGAATACACCCGGTAAATCTATGCTTCCAAATATAAAAAACAAGTGCTGAATGTCCTAAATTGAAAAAAAAAAAATCTTAAAAAATTTTGAGTATTTTGAGAGCCAAAAAGACTAAAATCGGAAAATGTCGATTATCTCGAAAACGGTAAGAGATATCGCAAAAATAATGGATTTTTCGATCCCCTATCGGAATACACCCGGTAAATCTATGCAAATTTTGTGTATTTTGAGTGCCAAAAAGACTAAAATCGGAAAAGGTCGATTATCTCGAAAACGGTAAGAGATATCGCAAAAATAATGGAATTTTCGATCCCCTATCGGAATACACCCGGTAAATCTATGCTTCCAAATATAAAAAACAAGTGCTGAATGTCCTAAATTGAAAAAAAAAAAATCTTAAAAAATTTTGAGTATTTTGAGAGCCAAAAAGACTAAAATCGGAAAATGTCGATTATCTCGAAAACGGTAAGAGATATCGCAAAAATAATGGATTTTTCGATCCCCTATCGGAATACACCCGGTAAATCTATGCAAATTTTGTGTATTTTGAGTGCCAAAAAGACTAAAATCGGAAAAGGTCGATTATCTCGAAAACGGTAAGAGATATCGCAAAAATAATGGAATTTTCGATCCCCTATCGGAATACACCCGGTAAATCTATGCTTCCAAATATAAAAAACAAGTGCTGAATGTCCTAAATTGAAAAAAAAAAAATCTTAAAAAATTTTGTGTATTTTGAGAGCCAAAAAGACTAAAATCGGAAAATGTCGATTATCTCGAAAACGGTAAGAGATATCGCAAAAATAATGGATTTTTCGATCCCCTATCGGAATACACCCGGTAAATCTATGCAAATTTTGTGTATTTTGAGTGCCAAAAAGACTAAAATCGGAAAAGGTCGATTATCTCGAAAACGGTAAGAGATATCGCAAAAATAATGGAATTTTCGATCCCCTATCGGAATACACCCGGTAAATCTATGCTTCCAAATATAAAAAACAAGTGCTGAATGTCCTAAATTGAAAAAAAAAAAAATCTTAAAAAATTTTGAGTATTTTGAGAGCCAAAAAGACTAAAATCGGAAAATGTCGATTATCTCGAAAACGGTAAGAGATATCGCAAAAATAATAGATTTTTCGATCCCCTATCGGAATACACCCGGTAAATCTATGCTTCCAAATATAAAAAACAAGTGCTGAATGTCCTAAATTGAAAAAAAAAAAAATCTTAAAAAATTTTGAGTATTTTGAGTGCCAAAAAGACTAAAATCGGAAAAGGTCGATTATCTCGAAAACGGTAAGAGATATCGCAAAAATAATGGATTTTTCGATCCCCTATCGGAATACACCCGGTAAATCTATGCAAATTTTGTGTATTTTGAGTGCCAAAAAGACTAAAATCGGAAAAGGTCGATTATCTCGAAAACGGTAAGAGATATCGCAAAAATAATGGAATTTTCGATCCCCTATCGGAATACACCCGGTAAATCTATGCTTCCAAATATAAAAAACAAGTGCTGAATGTCCTAAATTGAAAAAAAAAAAAATCTTAAAAAATTTTGAGTATTTTGAGAGCCAAAAAGACTAAAATCGGAAAATGTCGATTATCTCGAAAACGGTAAGAGATATCGCAAAAATAATGGATTTTTCGATCCCCTATCGGAATACACCCGGTAAATCTATGCAAATTTTGTGTATTTTGAGTGCCAAAAAGACTAAAATCGGAAAAGGTCGATTATCTCGAAAACGGTAAGAGATATCGCAAAAATAATGGAATTTTCGATCCCCTATCGGAATACACCCGGTACATCTATGCTTCCAAATATAAAAAACAAGTGCTGAATGTCCTAAATTGAAAAAAAAAAAATCTTAAAAAATTTTGTGTATTTTGAGAGCCAAAAAGACTAAAATCGGAAAATGTCGATTATCTCGAAAACGGTAAGAGATATCGCAAAAATAATGGATTTTTCGATCCCCTATCGGATTACACCCGGTAAATCTATGCAAATTTTGTGTATTTTGAGTGCCAAAAAGACTAAAATCGGAAAAGGTCGATTATCTCGAAAACGGTAAGAGATATCGCAAAAATAATGGAATTTTCGATCCCCTATCGGAATACACCCGGTAAATCTATGCTTCCAAATATAAAAAACAAGTGCTGAATGTCCTAAATTGAAAAAAAAAAAAATCTTAAAAAATTTTGAGTATTTTGAGAGCCAAAAAGACTAAAATCGGAAAATGTCGATTATCTCGAAAACGGTAAGAGATATCGTAAAAATAATGGATTTTTCGATCCCCTATCGGAATACACCCGGTAAATCTATGCAAATTTTGTGTATTTTGAGTGCCAAAAAGACTAAAATCGGAAAAGGTCGATTATCTCGAAAACGGTAAGAGATATCGCAAAAATAATGGAATTTTCGATCCCCTATCGGAATACACCCGGTAAATCTATGCTTCCAAATATAAAAAACAAGTGCTGAATGTCCTAAATTGAAAAAAAAAAAAATCTTAAAAAATTTTGTGTATTTTGAGAGCCAAAAAGACTAAAATCGGAAAATGTCGATTATCTCGAAAACGGTAAGAGATATCGCAAAAATAATGGATTTTTCGATCCCCTATCGGAATACACCCGGTCAATCTATGCAAATTTTGTGTATTTTGAGTGCCAAAAAGACTAAAATCGGAAAAGGTCGATTATCTCGAAAACGGTAAGAGATATCGCAAAAATAATGGAATTTTCGATCCCCTATCGGAATACACCCGGTAAATCTATGCTTCCAAATATAAAAAACAAGTGCTGAATGTCCTAAATTGAAAAAAAAAAAAATCTTAAAAAATTTTGATTATTTTGAGAGCCAAAAAGACTAAAATCGGAAAATGTCGATTATCTCGAAAACGGTAAGAGATATCGCAAAAATAATGGATTTTTCGATCCCCTATCGGAATACACCCGGTAAATCTATGCAAATTTTGTGTATTTTGAGTGCCAAAAAGACTAAAATCGGAAAAGGTCGATTATCTCGAAAACGGTAAGAGATATCGCAAAAATAATGGAATTTTCGATCCCCTATCGGAATACACCCGGTAAATCTATGCTTCCAAATATAAAAAACAAGTGCTGAATGTCCTAAATTGAAAAAAAAAAAAATCTTAAAAAATTTTGAGTATTTTGAGAGCCAAAAAGACTAAAATCGGAAAATGTCGATTATCTCGAAAACGGTAAGAGATATCGTAAAAATAATGGATTTTTCGATCCCCTATCGGAATACACCCGGTAAATCTATGCAAATTTTGTGTATTTTGAGTGCCAAAAAGACTAAAATCGGAAAAGGTCGATTATCTCGAAAACGGTAAGAGATATCGCAAAAATAATGGAATTTTCGATCCCCTATCGGAATACACCCGGTAAATCTATGCTTCCAAATATAAAAAACAAGTGCTGAATGTCCTAAATTGAAAAAAAAAAAAATCTTAAAAAATTTTGAGTATTTTGAGAGCCAAAAAGACTAAAATCGGAAAATGTCGATTATCTCGAAAACGGTAAGAGATATCGCAAAAATAATGGATTTTTCGATCCCCTATCGGAATACACCCGGTAAATCTATGCAAATTTTGTGTATTTTGAGTGCCAAAAAGACTAAAATCGGAAAAGGTCGATTATCTCGAAAACGGTAAGAGATATCGCAAAAATAATGGAATTTTCGATCCCCTATCGGAATACACCCGGTAAATCTATGCTTCCAAATATAAAAAACAAGTGCTGAATGTCCTAAATTGAAAAAAAAAAAAATCTTAAAAAATTTTGAGTATTTTGAGAGCCAAAAAGACTAAAATCGGAAAATGTCGATTATCTCGAAAACGGTAAGAGATATCGCAAAAATAATGGATTTTTCGATCCCCTATCGGAATACACCCGGTAAATCTATGCAAATTTTGTGTATTTTGAGTGCCAAAAAGACTAAAATCGGAAAAGGTCGATTATCTCGAAAACGGTAAGAGATATCGCAAAAATAATGGAATTTTCGATCCCCTATCGGAATACACCCGGTAAATCTATGCTTCCAAATATAAAAAACAAGTGCTGAATGTCCTAAATTGAAAAAAAAAAAAATCTTAAAAAATTTTGAGTATTTTGAGAGCCAAAAAGACTAAAATCGGAAAATGTCGATTATCTCGAAAACGGTAAGAGATATCGCAAAAATAATGGATTTTTCGATCCCCTATCGGAATACACCCGGTAAATCTATGCAAATTTTGTGTATTTTGAGTGCCAAAAAGACTAAAATCGGAAAAGGTCGATTATCTCGAAAACGGTAAGAGATATCGCAAAAATAATGGAATTTTCGATCCCCTATCGGAATACACCCGGTAAATCTATGCTTCCAAATATAAAAAACAAGTGCTGAATGTCCTAAATTGAAAAAAAAAAAAATCTTAAAAAATTTTGAGTATTTTGAGAGCCAAAAAGACTAAAATCGGAAAATGTCGATTATCTCGAAAACGGTAAGAGATATCGTAAAAATAATGGATTTTTCGATCCCCTATCGGAATACACCCGGTAAATCTATGCAAATTTTGTGTATTTTGAGTGCCAAAAAGACTAAAATCGGAAAAGGTCGATTATCTCGAAAACGGTAAGAGATATCGCAAAAATAATGGAATTTTCGATCCCCTATCGGAATACACCCGGTAAATCTATGCTTCCAAATATAAAAAACAAGTGCTGAATGTCCTAAATTGAAAAAAAAAAAAATCTTAAAAAATTTTGTGTATTTTGAGAGCCAAAAAGACTAAAATCGGAAAATGTCGATTATCTCGAAAACGGTAAGAGATATCGCAAAAATAATGGATTTTTCGATCCCCTATCGGAATACACCCGGTAAATCTATGCAAATTTTGTGTATTTTGAGTGCCAAAAAGACTAAAATCGGAAAAGGTCGATTATCTCGAAAACGGTAAGAGATATCGCAAAAATAATGGAATTTTCGATCCCCTATCGGAATACACCCGGTAAATCTATGCTTCCAAATATAAAAAACAAGTGCTGAATGTCCTAAATTGAAAAAAAAAAAAATCTTAAAAAATTTTGATTATTTTGAGAGCCAAAAAGACTAAAATCGGAAAATGTCGATTATCTCGAAAACGGTAAGAGATATCGCAAAAATAATGGATTTTTCGATCCCCTATCGGAATACACCCGGTAAATCTATGCAAATTTTGTGTATTTTGAGTGCCAAAAAGACTAAAATCGGAAAAGGTCGATTATCTCGAAAACGGTAAGAGATATCGCAAAAATAATGGAATTTTCGATCCCCTATCGGAATACACCCGGTAAATCTATGCTTCCAAATATAAAAAACAAGTGCTGAATGTCCTAAATTGAAAAAAAAAAAAATCTTAAAAAATTTTGAGTATTTTGAGAGCCAAAAAGACTAAAATCGGAAAATGTCGATTATCTCGAAAACGGTAAGAGATATCGTAAAAATAATGGATTTTTCGATCCCCTATCGGAATACACCCGGTAAATCTATGCAAATTTTGTGTATTTTGAGTGCCAAAAAGACTAAAATCGGAAAAGGTCGATTATCTCGAAAACGGTAAGAGATATCGCAAAAATAATGGAATTTTCGATCCCCTATCGGAATACACCCGGTAAATCTATGCTTCCAAATATAAAAAACAAGTGCTGAATGTCCTAAATTGAAAAAAAAAAAAATCTTAAAAAATTTTGAGTATTTTGAGAGCCAAAAAGACTAAAATCGGAAAATGTCGATTATCTCGAAAACGGTAAGAGATATCGCAAAAATAATGGATTTTTCGATCCCCTATCGGAATACACCCGGTAAATCTATGCAAATTTTGTGTATTTTGAGTGCCAAAAAGACTAAAATCGGAAAAGGTCGATTATCTCGAAAACGGTAAGAGATATCGCAAAAATAATGGAATTTTCGATCCCCTATCGGAATACACCCGGTAAATCTATGCTTCCAAATATAAAAAACAAGTGCTGAATGTCCTAAATTGAAAAAAAAAAAAATCTTAAAAAATTTTGAGTATTTTGAGTGCCAAAAAGACTAAAATCGGAAAAGGTCGATTATCTCGAAAACGGTAAGAGATATCGCAAAAATAATGGATTTTTCGATCCCCTATCGGAATACACCCGGTAAATCTATGCAAATTTTGTGTATTTTGAGTGCCAAAAAGACTAAAATCGGAAAAGGTCGATTATCTCGAAAACGGTAAGAGATATCGCAAAAATAATGGAATTTTCGATCCCCTATCGGAATACACCCGGTAAATCTATGCTTCCAAATATAAAAAACAAGTGCTGAATGTCCTAAATTGAAAAAAAAAAAAATCTTAAAAAATTTTGAGTATTTTGAGAGCCAAAAAGACTAAAATCGGAAAATGTCGATTATCTCGAAAACGGTAAGAGATATCGCAAAAATAATGGATTTTTCGATCCCCTATCGGAATACACCCGGTAAATCTATGCAAATTTTGTGTATTTTGAGTGCCAAAAAGACTAAAATCGGAAAAGGTCGATTATCTCGAAAACGGTAAGAGATATCGCAAAAATAATGGAATTTTCGATCCCCTATCGGAATACACCCGGTAAATCTATGCTTCCAAATATAAAAAACAAGTGCTGAATGTCCTAAATTGAAAAAAAAAAAATCTTAAAAAATTTTGTGTATTTTGAGAGCCAAAAAGACTAAAATCGGAAAATGTCGATTATCTCGAAAACGGTAAGAGATATCGCAAAAATAATGGATTTTTCGATCCCCTATCGGATTACACCCGGTAAATCTATGCAAATTTTGTGTATTTTGAGTGCCAAAAAGACTAAAATCGGAAAAGGTCGATTATCTCGAAAACGGTAAGAGATATCGCAAAAATAATGGAATTTTCGATCCCCTATCGGAATACACCCGGTAAATCTATGCTTCCAAATATAAAAAACAAGTGCTGAATGTCCTAAATTGAAAAAAAAAAAAATCTTAAAAAATTTTGAGTATTTTGAGAGCCAAAAAGACTAAAATCGGAAAATGTCGATTATCTCGAAAACGGTAAGAGATATCGCAAAAATAATGGATTTTTCGATCCCCTATCGGAATACACCCGGTAAATCTATGCAAATTTTGTGTATTTTGAGTGCCAAAAAGACTAAAATCGGAAAAGGTCGATTATCTCGAAAACGGTCAGAGATATCGCAAAAATAATGGAATTTTCGATCCCCTATCGGAATACACCCGGTAAATCTATGCTTCCAAATATAAAAAACAAGTGCTGAATGTCCTAAATTGAAAAAAAAAAAAATCTTAAAAAATTTTGAGTATTTTGAGAGCCAAAAAGACTAAAATCGGAAAATGTCGATTATCTCGAAAACGGTAAGAGATATCGCAAAAATAATAGATTTTTCGATCCCCTATCGGAATACACCCGGTAAATCTATGCTTCCAAATATAAAAAACAAGTGCTGAATGTCCTAAATTGAAAAAAAAAAAAATCTTAAAAAATTTTGAGTATTTTGAGTGCCAAAAAGACTAAAATCGGAAAAGGTCGATTATCTCGAAAACGGTAAGAGATATCGCAAAAATAATGGATTTTTCGATCCCCTATCGGAATACACCCGGTAAATCTATGCAAATTTTGTGTATTTTGAGTGCCAAAAAGACTAAAATCGGAAAAGGTCGATTATCTCGAAAACGGTAAGAGATATCGCAAAAATAATGGAATTTTCGATCCCCTATCGGAATACACCCGGTAAATCTATGCTTCCAAATATAAAAAACAAGTGCTGAATGTCCTAAATTGAAAAAAAAAAAAATCTTAAAAAATTTTGAGTATTTTGAGAGCCAAAAAGACTAAAATCGGAAAATGTCGATTATCTCGAAAACGGTAAGAGATATCGCAAAAATAATGGATTTTTCGATCCCCTATCGGAATACACCCGGTAAATCTATGCAAATTTTGTGTATTTTGAGTGCCAAAAAGACTAAAATCGGAAAAGGTCGATTATCTCGAAAACGGTAAGAGATATCGCAAAAATAATGGAATTTTCGATCCCCTATCGGAATACACCCGGTAAATCTATGCTTCCAAATATAAAAAACAAGTGCTGAATGTCCTAAATTGAAAAAAAAAAAATCTTAAAAAATTTTGTGTATTTTGAGAGCCAAAAAGACTAAAATCGGAAAATGTCGATTATCTCGAAAACGGTAAGAGATATCGCAAAAATAATGGATTTTTCGATCCCCTATCGGATTACACCCGGTAAATCTATGCAAATTTTGTGTATTTTGAGTGCCAAAAAGACTAAAATCGGAAAAGGTCGATTATCTCGAAAACGGTAAGAGATATCGCAAAAATAATGGAATTTTCGATCCCCTATCGGAATACACCCGGTAAATCTATGCTTCCAAATATAAAAAACAAGTGCTGAATGTCCTAAATTGAAAAAAAAAAAAATCTTAAAAAATTTTGAGTATTTTGAGAGCCAAAAAGACTAAAATCGGAAAATGTCGATTATCTCGAAAACGGTAAGAGATATCGTAAAAATAATGGATTTTTCGATCCCCTATCGGAATACACCCGGTAAATCTATGCAAATTTTGTGTATTTTGAGTGCCAAAAAGACTAAAATCGGAAAAGGTCGATTATCTCGAAAACGGTAAGAGATATCGCAAAAATAATGGAATTTTCGATCCCCTATCGGAATACACCCGGTAAATCTATGCTTCCAAATATAAAAAACAAGTGCTGAATGTCCTAAATTGAAAAAAAAAAAATCTTAAAAAATTTTGTGTATTTTGAGAGCCAAAAAGACTAAAATCGGAAAATGTCGATTATCTCGAAAACGGTAAGAGATATCGCAAAAATAATGGATTTTTCGATCCCCTATCGGAATACACCCGGTAAATCTATGCAAATTTTGTGTATTTTGAGTGCCAAAAAGACTAAAATCGGAAAAGGTCGATTATCTCGAAAACGGTAAGAGATATCGCAAAAATAATGGAATTTTCGATCCCCTATCGGAATACACCCGGTAAATCTATGCTTCCAAATATAAAAAACAAGTGCTGAATGTCCTAAATTGAAAAAAAAAAAAATCTTAAAAAATTTTGATTATTTTGAGAGCCAAAAAGACTAAAATCGGAAAATGTCGATTATCTCGAAAACGGTAAGAGATATCGCAAAAATAATGGATTTTTCGATCCCCTATCGGAATACACCCGGTAAATCTATGCAAATTTTGTGTATTTTGAGTGCCAAAAAGACTAAAATCGGAAAAGGTCGATTATCTCGAAAACGGTAAGAGATATCGCAAAAATAATGGAATTTTCGATCCCCTATCGGAATACACCCGGTAAATCTATGCTTCCAAATATAAAAAACAAGTGCTGAATGTCCTAAATTGAAAAAAAAAAAAATCTTAAAAAATTTTGAGTATTTTGAGAGCCAAAAAGACTAAAATCGGAAAATGTCGATTATCTCGAAAACGGTAAGAGATATCGCAAAAATAATGGATTTTTCGATCCCCTATCGGAATACACCCGGTAAATCTATGCAAATTTTGTGTATTTTGAGTGCCAAAAAGACTAAAATCGGAAAAGGTCGATTATCTCGAAAACGGTAAGAGATATCGCAAAAATAATGGAATTTTCGATCCCCTATCGGAATACACCCGGTAAATCTATGCTTCCAAATATAAAAAACAAGTGCTGAATGTCCTAAATTGAAAAAAAAAGAAATCTTAAAAAATTTTGTGTATTTTGAGAGCCAAAAAGACTAAAATCGGAAAATGTCGATTATCTCGAAAACGGTAAGAGATATCGCAAAAATAATGGATTTTTCGATCCCCTATCGGAATACACCCGGTAAATCTATGCAAATTTTGTGTATTTTGAGTGCCAAAAAGACTAAAATCGGAAAAGGTCGATTATCTCGAAAACGGTAAGAGATATCGCAAAAATAATGGAATTTTCGATCCCCTATCGGAATACACCCGGTAAATCTATGCTTCCAAATATAAAAAACAAGTGCTGAATGTCCTAAATTGAAAAAAAAAAAATCTTAAAAAATTTTGAGTATTTTGAGAGCCAAAAAGACTAAAATCGGAAAATGTCGATTATCTCGAAAACGGTAAGAGATATCGCAAAAATAATGGATTTTTCGATCCCCTATCGGAATACACCCGGTAAATTTATGCAAATTTTGTGTATTTTGAGTGCCAAAAAGACTAAAATCGGAAAAGGTCGATTATTTCGAAAACGGTAAGAGATATCGCAAAAATAATGGAATTTTCGATCCCCTATCGGAATACACCCGGTAAATCTATGCTTCCAAATATAAAAAACAAGTGCTGAATGTCCTAAATTGAAAAAAAAAAAAATCTTAAAAAATTTTGTGTATTTTGAGAGCCAAAAAGACTAAAATCGGAAAATGTCGATTATCTCGAAAACGGTAAGAGATATCGCAAAAATAATGGATTTTTCGATCCCCTATCGGATTACACCCGGTAAATCTATGCAAATTTTGTGTATTTTGAGTGCCAAAAAGACTAAAATCGGAAAAGGTCGATTATCTCGAAAACGGTAAGAGATATCGCAAAAATAATGGAATTTTCGATCCCCTATCGGAATACACCCGGTAAATCTATGCTTCCAAATATAAAAAACAAGTGCTGAATGTCCTAAATTGAAAAAAAAAAAATCTTAAAAAATTTTGAGTATTTTGAGAGCCAAAAAGACTAAAATCGGAAAATGTCGATTATCTCGAAAACGGTAAGAGATATCGCAAAAATAATGGATTTTTCGATCCCCTATCGGAATACACCCGGTAAATCTATGCAAATTTTGTGTATTTTGAGTGCCAAAAAGACTAAAATCGGAAAAGGTCGATTATCTCGAAAACGGTAAGAGATATCGCAAAAATAATGGAATTTTCGATCCCCTATCGGAATACACCCGGTAAATCTATGCTTCCAAATATAAAAAACAAGTGCTGAATGTCCTAAATTGAAAAAAAAAAAATCTTAAAAAATTTTGAGTATTTTGAGAGCCAAAAAGACTAAAATCGGAAAATGTCGATTATCTCGAAAACGGTAAGAGATATCGCAAAAATAATGGATTTTTCGATCCCCTATCGGAATACACCCGGTAAATCTATGCAAATTTTGTGTATTTTGAGTGCCAAAAAGACTAAAATCGGAAAAGGTCGATTATCTCGAAAACGGTAAGAGATATCGCAAAAATAATGGAATTTTCGATCCCCTATCGGAATACACCCGGTAAATCTATGCTTCCAAATATAAAAAACAAGTGCTGAATGTCCTAAATTGAAAAAAAAAAAATCTTAAAAAATTTTGTGTATTTTGAGAGCCAAAAAGACTAAAATCGGAAAATGTCGATTATCTCGAAAACGGTAAGAGATATCGCAAAAATAATGGATTTTTCGATCCCCTATCGGAATACACCCGGTAAATCTATGCAAATTTTGTGTATTTTGAGTGCCAAAAAGACTAAAATCGGAAAAGGTCGATTATCTCGAAAACGGTAAGAGATATCGCAAAAATAATGGAATTTTCGATCCCCTATCGGAATACACCCGGTAAATCTATGCTTCCAAATATAAAAAACAAGTGCTGAATGTCCTAAATTGAAAAAAAAAAAAATCTTAAAAAATTTTGAGTATTTTGAGAGCCAAAAAGACTAAAATCGGAAAATGTCGATTATCTCGAAAACGGTAAGAGATATCGCAAAAATAATAGATTTTTCGATCCCCTATCGGAATACACCCGGTAAATCTATGCTTCCAAATATAAAAAACAAGTGCTGAATGTCCTAAATTGAAAAAAAAAAAAATCTTAAAAAATTTTGAGTATTTTGAGTGCCAAAAAGACTAAAATCGGAAAAGGTCGATTATCTCGAAAACGGTAAGAGATATCGCAAAAATAATGGATTTTTCGATCCCCTATCGGAATACACCCGGTAAATCTATGCAAATTTTGTGTATTTTGAGTGCCAAAAAGACTAAAATCGGAAAAGGTCGATTATCTCGAAAACGGTAAGAGATATCGCAAAAATAATGGAATTTTCGATCCCCTATCGGAATACACCCGGTAAATCTATGCTTCCAAATATAAAAAACAAGTGCTGAATGTCCTAAATTGAAAAAAAAAAAAATCTTAAAAAATTTTGAGTATTTTGAGAGCCAAAAAGACTAAAATCGGAAAATGTCGATTATCTCGAAAACGGTAAGAGATATCGCAAAAATAATGGATTTTTCGATCCCCTATCGGAATACACCCGGTAAATCTATGCAAATTTTGTGTATTTTGAGTGCCAAAAAGACTAAAATCGGAAAAGGTCGATTATCTCGAAAACGGTAAGAGATATCGCAAAAATAATGGAATTTTCGATCCCCTATCGGAATACACCCGGTACATCTATGCTTCCAAATATAAAAAACAAGTGCTGAATGTCCTAAATTGAAAAAAAAAAAATCTTAAAAAATTTTGTGTATTTTGAGAGCCAAAAAGACTAAAATCGGAAAATGTCGATTATCTCGAAAACGGTAAGAGATATCGCAAAAATAATGGATTTTTCGATCCCCTATCGGATTACACCCGGTAAATCTATGCAAATTTTGTGTATTTTGAGTGCCAAAAAGACTAAAATCGGAAAAGGTCGATTATCTCGAAAACGGTAAGAGATATCGCAAAAATAATGGAATTTTCGATCCCCTATCGGAATACACCCGGTAAATCTATGCTTCCAAATATAAAAAACAAGTGCTGAATGTCCTAAATTGAAAAAAAAAAAAATCTTAAAAAATTTTGAGTATTTTGAGAGCCAAAAAGACTAAAATCGGAAAATGTCGATTATCTCGAAAACGGTAAGAGATATCGTAAAAATAATGGATTTTTCGATCCCCTATCGGAATACACCCGGTAAATCTATGCAAATTTTGTGTATTTTGAGTGCCAAAAAGACTAAAATCGGAAAAGGTCGATTATCTCGAAAACGGTAAGAGATATCGCAAAAATAATGGAATTTTCGATCCCCTATCGGAATACACCCGGTAAATCTATGCTTCCAAATATAAAAAACAAGTGCTGAATGTCCTAAATTGAAAAAAAAAAAATCTTAAAAAATTTTGTGTATTTTGAGAGCCAAAAAGACTAAAATCGGAAAATGTCGATTATCTCGAAAACGGTAAGAGATATCGCAAAAATAATGGATTTTTCGATCCCCTATCGGAATACACCCGGTCAATCTATGCAAATTTTGTGTATTTTGAGTGCCAAAAAGACTAAAATCGGAAAAGGTCGATTATCTCGAAAACGGTAAGAGATATCGCAAAAATAATGGAATTTTCGATCCCCTATCGGAATACACCCGGTAAATCTATGCTTCCAAATATAAAAAACAAGTGCTGAATGTCCTAAATTGAAAAAAAAAAAAATCTTAAAAAATTTTGATTATTTTGAGAGCCAAAAAGACTAAAATCGGAAAATGTCGATTATCTCGAAAACGGTAAGAGATATCGCAAAAATAATGGATTTTTCGATCCCCTATCGGAATACACCCGGTAAATCTATGCAAATTTTGTGTATTTTGAGTGCCAAAAAGACTAAAATCGGAAAAGGTCGATTATCTCGAAAACGGTAAGAGATATCGCAAAAATAATGGAATTTTCGATCCCCTATCGGAATACACCCGGTAAATCTATGCTTCCAAATATAAAAAACAAGTGCTGAATGTCCTAAATTGAAAAAAAAAAAAAATCTTAAAAAATTTTGAGTATTTTGAGAGCCAAAAAGACTAAAATCGGAAAATGTCGATTATCTCGAAAACGGTAAGAGATATCGTAAAAATAATGGATTTTTCGATCCCCTATCGGAATACACCCGGTAAATCTATGCAAATTTTGTGTATTTTGAGTGCCAAAAAGACTAAAATCGGAAAAGGTCGATTATCTCGAAAACGGTAAGAGATATCGCAAAAATAATGGAATTTTCGATCCCCTATCGGAATACACCCGGTAAATCTATGCTTCCAAATATAAAAAACAAGTGCTGAATGTCCTAAATTGAAAAAAAAAAAAATCTTAAAAAATTTTGAGTATTTTGAGAGCCAAAAAGACTAAAATCGGAAAATGTCGATTATCTCGAAAACGGTAAGAGATATCGCAAAAATAATGGATTTTTCGATCCCCTATCGGAATACACCCGGTAAATCTATGCAAATTTTGTGTATTTTGAGTGCCAAAAAGACTAAAATCGGAAAAGGTCGATTATCTCGAAAACGGTAAGAGATATCGCAAAAATAATGGAATTTTCGATCCCCTATCGGAATACACCCGGTAAATCTATGCTTCCAAATATAAAAAACAAGTGCTGAATGTCCTAAATTGAAAAAAAAAAAAATCTTAAAAAATTTTGAGTATTTTGAGAGCCAAAAAGACTAAAATCGGAAAATGTCGATTATCTCGAAAACGGTAAGAGATATCGCAAAAATAATGGATTTTTCGATCCCCTATCGGAATACACCCGGTAAATCTATGCAAATTTTGTGTATTTTGAGTGCCAAAAAGACTAAAATCGGAAAAGGTCGATTATCTCGAAAACGGTAAGAGATATCGCAAAAATAATGGAATTTTCGATCCCCTATCGGAATACACCCGGTAAATCTATGCTTCCAAATATAAAAAACAAGTGCTGAATGTCCTAAATTGAAAAAAAAAAAAATCTTAAAAAATTTTGAGTATTTTGAGAGCCAAAAAGACTAAAATCGGAAAATGTCGATTATCTCGAAAACGGTAAGAGATATCGCAAAAATAATGGATTTTTCGATCCCCTATCGGAATACACCCGGTAAATCTATGCAAATTTTGTGTATTTTGAGTGCCAAAAAGACTAAAATCGGAAAAGGTCGATTATCTCGAAAACGGTAAGAGATATCGCAAAAATAATGGAATTTTCGATCCCCTATCGGAATACACCCGGTAAATCTATGCTTCCAAATATAAAAAACAAGTGCTGAATGTCCTAAATTGAAAAAAAAAAAAATCTTAAAAAATTTTGAGTATTTTGAGAGCCAAAAAGACTAAAATCGGAAAATGTCGATTATCTCGAAAACGGTAAGAGATATCGTAAAAATAATGGATTTTTCGATCCCCTATCGGAATACACCCGGTAAATCTATGCAAATTTTGTGTATTTTGAGTGCCAAAAAGACTAAAATCGGAAAAGGTCGATTATCTCGAAAACGGTAAGAGATATCGCAAAAATAATGGAATTTTCGATCCCCTATCGGAATACACCCGGTAAATCTATGCTTCCAAATATAAAAAACAAGTGCTGAATGTCCTAAATTGAAAAAAAAAAAAATCTTAAAAAATTTTGTGTATTTTGAGAGCCAAAAAGACTAAAATCGGAAAATGTCGATTATCTCGAAAACGGTAAGAGATATCGCAAAAATAATGGATTTTTCGATCCCCTATCGGAATACACCCGGTAAATCTATGCAAATTTTGTGTATTTTGAGTGCCAAAAAGACTAAAATCGGAAAAGGTCGATTATCTCGAAAACGGTAAGAGATATCGCAAAAATAATGGAATTTTCGATCCCCTATCGGAATACACCCGGTAAATCTATGCTTCCAAATATAAAAAACAAGTGCTGAATGTCCTAAATTGAAAAAAAAAAAATCTTAAAAAATTTTGATTATTTTGAGAGCCAAAAAGACTAAAATCGGAAAATGTCGATTATCTCGAAAACGGTAAGAGATATCGCAAAAATAATGGATTTTTCGATCCCCTATCGAAATACACCCGGTAAATCTATGCAAATTTTGTGTATTTTGAGTGCCAAAAAGACTAAAATCGGAAAAGGTCGATTATCTCGAAAACGGTAAGAGATATCGCAAAAATAATGGAATTTTCGATCCCCTATCGGAATACACCCGGTAAATCTATGCTTCCAAATATAAAAAACAAGTGCTGAATGTCCTAAATTGAAAAAAAAAAAAATCTTAAAAAATTTTGAGTATTTTGAGAGCCAAAAAGACTAAAATCGGAAAATGTCGATTATCTCGAAAACGGTAAGAGATATCGTAAAAATAATGGATTTTTCGATCCCCTATCGGAATACACCCGGTAAATCTATGCAAATTTTGTGTATTTTGAGTGCCAAAAAGACTAAAATCGGAAAAGGTCGATTATCTCGAAAACGGTAAGAGATATCGCAAAAATAATGGAATTTTCGATCCCCTATCGGAATACACCCGGTAAATCTATGCTTCCAAATATAAAAAACAAGTGCTGAATGTCCTAAATTGAAAAAAAAAAAAATCTTAAAAAATTTTGAGTATTTTGAGAGCCAAAAAGACTAAAATCGGAAAATGTCGATTATCTCGAAAACGGTAAGAGATATCGCAAAAATAATGGATTTTTCGATCCCCTATCGGAATACACCCGGTAAATCTATGCAAATTTTGTGTATTTTGAGTGCCAAAAAGACTAAAATCGGAAAAGGTCGATTATCTCGAAAACGGTAAGAGATATCGCAAAAATAATGGAATTTTCGATCCCCTATCGGAATACACCCGGTAATCTATGCTTCCAAATATAAAAAACAAGTGCTGAATGTCCTAAATTGAAAAAAAAAAAAATCTTAAAAAATTTTGAGTATTTTGAGAGCCAAAAAGACTAAAATCGGAAATGTCGATTATCTCGAAAACGGTAAGAGATATCGCAAAAATAATGGATTTTCGATCCCCTATCGGAATACACCCGGTAAATCTATGCAAATTTTGTGTATTTTGAGTGCCAAAAAGACTAAAATCGGAAAAGGTCGATTATCTCGAAAACGGTAAGAGATATCGCAAAATAATGGAATTTTCGATCCCCTATCGGAATACACCCGGTAAATCTATGCTTCCAAATATAAAAAACAAGTGCTGAATGTCCTAAATTGAAAAAAAAAAAAATCTTAAAAAATTTTGAGTATTTTGAGAGCCAAAAAGACTAAAATCGGAAAATGTCGATTATCTCGAAAACGGTAAGAGATATCGCAAAAATAATGGATTTTTCGATCCCCTATCGGAATACACCCGGTAAATCTATGCAAATTTTGTGTATTTTGAGTGCCAAAAAGACTAAAATCGGAAAAGGTCGATTATCTCGAAAACGGTAAGAGATATCGCAAAAATAATGGAATTTTCGATCCCCTATCGGAATACACCCGGTAAATCTATGCTTCCAAATATAAAAAACAAGTGCTGAATGTCCTAAATTGAAAAAAAAAAAAATCTTAAAAAATTTTGAGTATTTTGAGAGCCAAAAAGACTAAAATCGGAAAATGTCGATTATCTCGAAAACGGTAAGAGATATCGCAAAAATAATGGATTTTTCGATCCCCTATCGGAATACACCCGGTAAATCTATGCAAATTTTGTGTATTTTGAGTGCCAAAAAGACTAAAATCGGAAAAGGTCGATTATCTCGAAAACGGTAAGAGATATCGCAAAAATAATGGAATTTTCGATCCCCTATCGGAATACACCCGGTAAATCTATGCTTCCAAATATAAAAAACAAGTGCTGAATGTCCTAAATTGAAAAAAAAAAAAATCTTAAAAAATTTTGTGTATTTTGAGAGCCAAAAAGACTAAAATCGGAAAATGTCGATTATCTCGAAAACGGTAAGAGATATCGCAAAAATAATGGATTTTTCGATCCCCTATCGGAATACACCCGGTAAATCTATGCAAATTTTGTGTATTTTGAGTGCCAAAAAGACTAAAGTCGGAAAAGGTCGATTATCTCGAAAACGGTAAGAGATATCGCAAAAATAATGGAATTTTCGATCCCCTATCGGAATACACCCGGTAAATCTATGCTTCCAAATATAAAAAACAAGTGCTGAATGTCCTAAATTGAAAAAAAAAAAAATCTTAAAAAATTTTGAGTATTTTGAGAGCCAAAAAGACTAAAATCGGAAAATGTCGATTATCTCGAAAACGGTAAGAGATATCGCAAAAATAATGGATTTTTCGATCCCCTATCGGAATACACCCGGTAAATCTATGCAAATTTTGTTTATTTTGAGTGCCAAAAAGACTAAAATCGGAAAAGGTCGATTATCTCGAAAACGGTAAGAGATATCGCAAAAAT
Organism: Rhagonycha lutea; assembly: GCA_958510855.1. Taxonomy (NCBI): domain Eukaryota; kingdom Metazoa; phylum Arthropoda; class Insecta; order Coleoptera; family Cantharidae; genus Rhagonycha; species Rhagonycha lutea. The sequence goes on from OY294038.1 coordinate 70,801,281, forward strand.
AATGGAATTTTCGATCCCCTATCGGAATACACCCGGTAAATCTATGCTTCCAAATATAAAAAACAAGTGCTGAATGTCCTAAATTGAAAAAAAAAAAAATCTTAAAAAATTTTGTGTATTTTGAGAGCCAAAAAGACTAAAATCGGAAAATGTCGATTATCTCGAAAACGGTAAGAGATATCGCAAAAATAATGGATTTTTCGATCCCCTATCGGAATACACCCGGTAAATCTATGCAAATTTTGTGTATTTTGAGTGCCAAAAAGACTAAAATCGGAAAAGGTCGATTATCTCGAAAACGGTAAGAGATATCGCAAAAATAATGGAATTTTCGATCCCCTATCGGAATACACCCGGTATTTCTATGCTTCCAAATATAAAAAACAAGTGCTGAATGTCCTAAATTGAAAAAAAAAAAAATCTTAAAAAATTTTGTGCATTTTGAGAGCCAAAAAGACTAAAATCGGAAAATGTCGATTATCTCGAAAACGGTAAGAGATATCGCAAAAATAATGGATTTTTCGATCCCCTATCGGAATACACCCGGTAAATCTATGCAAATTTTGTGTATTTTGAGTGCCAAAAAGACTAAAATCGGAAAAGGTCGATTATCTCGAAAACGGTAAGAGATATCGCAAAAATAATGGAATTTTCGATCCCCTATCGGAATACACCCGGTAAATCTATGCTTCCAAATATAAAAAACAAGTGCTGAATGTCCTAAATTGAAAAAAAAAAAAATCTTAAAAAATTTTGAGTATTTTGAGAGCCAAAAAGACTAAAATCGGAAAATGTCGATTATCTCGAAAACGGTAAGAGATATCGCAAAAATAATGGATTTTTCGATCCCCTATCGGAATACACCCGGTAAATCTATGCAAATTTTGTGTATTTTGAGTGCCAAAAAGACTAAAATCGGAAAAGGTCGATTATCTCGAAAACGGTAAGAGATATCGCAAAAATAATGGAATTTTCGATCCCCTATCGGAATACACCCGGTAAATCTATGCTTCCAAATATAAAAAACAAGTGCTGAATGTCCTAAATTGAAAAAAAAAAAATCTTAAAAAATTTTGTGTATTTTGAGAGCCAAAAAGACTAAAATCGGAAAATGTCGATTATCTCGAAAACGGTAAGAGATATCGCAAAAATAATGGATTTTTCGATCCCCTATCGGAATACACCCGGTAAATCTATGCAAATTTTGTGTATTTTGAGTGCCAAAAAGACTAAAATCGGAAAAGGTCGATTATCTCGAAAACGGTAAGAGATATCGCAAAAATAATGGAATTTTCGATCCCCTATCGGAATACACCCGGTAAATCTATGCTTCCAAATATAAAAAACAAGTGCTGAATGTCCTAAATTGAAAAAAAAAAAAATCTTAAAAAATTTTGAGTATTTTGAGAGCCAAAAAGACTAAAATCGGAAAATGACGATTATCTCGAAAACGGTAAGAGATATCGCAAAAATAATGGATTTTTCGATCCCCTATCGGAATACACCCGGTAAATCTATGCAAATTTTGTGTATTTTGAGTGCCAAAAAGACTAAAATCGGAAAAGGTCGATTATCTCGAAAACGGTAAGAGATATCGCAAAAATAATGGAATTTTCGATCCCCTATCGGAATACACCCGGTAAATCTATGCTTCCAAATATAAAAAACAAGTGCTGAATGTCCTAAATTGAAAAAAAAAAAAATCTTAAAAAATTTTGAGTATTTTGAGAGCCAAAAAGACTAAAATCGGAAAATGTCGATTATCTCGAAAACGGTAAGAGATATCGCAAAAATAATGGATATTTCGATCCCCTATCGGAATACACCCGGTAAATCTATGCAAATTTTGTGTATTTTGAGTGCCAAAAAGACTAAAATCGGAAAAGGTCGATTATCTCGAAAAGGGTAAGAGATATCGCAAAAATAATGGAATTTTCGATCCCCTATCGGAATACACCCGGTAAATCTATGCTTCCAAATATAAAAAACAAGTGCTGAATGTCCTAAATTGAAAAAAAAAAAATCTTAAAAAATTTTGAGTATTTTGAGAGCCAAAAAGACTAAAATCGGAAAATGTCGATTATCTCGAAAACGGTAAGAGATATCGTAAAAATAATGGATTTTTCGATCCCCTATCGGAATACACCCGGTAAATCTATGCAAATTTTGTGTATTTTGAGTGCCAAAAAGACTAAAATCGGAAAAGGTCGATTATCTCGAAAACGGTAAGAGATATCGCAAAAATAATGGAATTTTCGATCCCCTATCGGAATACACCCGGTAAATCTATGCTTCCAAATATAAAAAACAAGTGCTGAATGTCCTAAATTGAAAAAAAAAAAAAATCTTAAAAAATTTTGAGTATTTTGAGAGCCAAAAAGACTAAAATCGGAAAATGTCGATTATCTCGAAAACGGTAAGAGATATCGCAAAAATAATGGATTTTTCGATCCCCTATCGGAATACACCCGGTAAATCTATGCAAATTTTGTGTATTTTGAGTGCCAAAAAGACTAAAATCGGAAAAGGTCGATTATCTCGAAAACGGTAAGAGATATCGCAAAAATAATGGAATTTTCGATCCCCTATCGGAATACACCCGGTAAATCTATGCTTCCAAATATAAAAAACAAGTGCTGAATGTCCTAAATTGAAAAAAAAAAAAATCTTAAAAAATTTTGAGTATTTTGAGAGCCAAAAAGACTAAAATCGGAAAATGTCGATTATCTCGAAAACGGTAAGAGATATCGCAAAAATAATGGATTTTTCGATCCCCTATCGGAATACACCCGGTAAATCTATGCAAATTTTGTGTATTTTGAGTGCCAAAAAGACTAAAATCGGAAAAGGTCGATTATCTCGAAAACGGTAAGAGATATCGCAAAAATAATGGAATTTTCGATCCCCTATCGGAATACACCCGGTAAATCTATGCTTCCAAATATAAAAAACAAGTGCTGAATGTCCTAAATTGAAAAAAAAAAAAATCTTAAAAAATTTTGAGTATTTTGAGAGCCAAAAAGACTAAAATCGGAAAATGTCGATTATCTCGAAAACGGTAAGAGATATCGCAAAAATAATGGATTTTTCGATCCCCTATCGGAATACACCCGGTAAATCTATGCAAATTTTGTGTATTTTGAGTGCCAAAAAGACTAAAATCGGAAAAGGTCGATTATCTCGAAAACGGTAAGAGATATCGCAAAAATAATGGAATTTTCGATCCCCTATCGGAATACACCCGGTAAATCTATGCTTCCAAATATAAAAAACAAGTGCTGAATGTCCTAAATTGAAAAAAAAAAAAATCTTAAAAAATTTTGAGTATTTTGAGAGCCAAAAAGACTAAAATCGGAAAATGTCGATTATCTCGAAAACGGTAAGAGATATCGCAAAAATAATGGATTTTTCGATCCCCTATCGGAATACACCCGGTAAATCTATGCAAATTTTGTGTATTTTGAGTGCCAAAAAGACTAAAATCGGAAAAGGTCGATTATCTCGAAAACGGTAAGAGATATCGCAAAAATAATGGAATTTTCGATCCCCTATCGGAATACACCCGGTAAATCTATGCTTCCAAATATAAAAAACAAGTGCTGAATGTCCTAAATTGAAAAAAAAAAAATCTTAAAAAATTTTGTGTATTTTGAGAGCCAAAAAGACTAAAATCGGAAAATGTCGATTATCTCGAAAACGGTAAGAGATATCGCAAAAATAATGGATTTTTCGATCCCCTATCGGAATACACCCGGTAAATCTATGCAAATTTTGTGTATTTTGAGTGCCAAAAAGACTAAAATCGGAAAAGGTCGATTATCTCGAAAACGGTAAGAGATATCGCAAAAATAATGGAATTTTCGATCCCCTATCGGAATACACCCGGTAAATCTATGCTTCCAAATATAAAAAACAAGTGCTGAATGTCCTAAATTGAAAAAAAAAAAAATCTTAAAAAATTTTGAGTATTTTGAGAGCCAAAAAGACTAAAATCGGAAAATGACGATTATCTCGAAAACGGTAAGAGATATCGCAAAAATAATGGATTTTTCGATCCCCTATCGGAATACACCCGGTAAATCTATGCAAATTTTGTGTATTTTGAGTGCCAAAAAGACTAAAATCGGAAAAGGTCGATTATCTCGAAAACGGTAAGAGATATCGCAAAAATAATGGAATTTTCGATCCCCTATCGGAATACACCCGGTAAATCTATGCTTCCAAATATAAAAAACAAGTGCTGAATGTCCTAAATTGAAAAAAAAAAAAATCTTAAAAAATTTTGAGTATTTTGAGAGCCAAAAAGACTAAAATCGGAAAATGTCGATTATCTCGAAAACGGTAAGAGATATCGCAAAAATAATGGATATTTCGATCCCCTATCGGAATACACCCGGTAAATCTATGCAAATTTTGTGTATTTTGAGTGCCAAAAAGACTAAAATCGGAAAAGGTCGATTATCTCGAAAAGGGTAAGAGATATCGCAAAAATAATGGAATTTTCGATCCCCTATCGGAATACACCCGGTAAATCTATGCTTCCAAATATAAAAAACAAGTGCTGAATGTCCTAAATTGAAAAAAAAAAAATCTTAAAAAATTTTGAGTATTTTGAGAGCCAAAAAGACTAAAATCGGAAAATGTCGATTATCTCGAAAACGGTAAGAGATATCGCAAAAATAATGGATTTTTCGATCCCCTATCGGAATACACCCGGTAAATCTATGCAAATTTTGTGTATTTTGAGTGCCAAAAAGACTAAAATCGGAAAAGGTCGATTATCTCGAAAACGGTAAGAGATATCGCAAAAATAATGGAATTTTCGATCCCCTATCGGAATACACCCGGTAAATCTATGCTTCCAAATATAAAAAACAAGTGCTGAATGTCCTAAATTGAAAAAAAAAAAAATCTTAAAAAATTTTGTGTATTTTGAGAGCCAAAAAGACTAAAATCGGAAAATGTCGATTATCTCGAAAACGGTAAGAGATATCGCAAAAATAATGGATTTTTCGATCCCCTATCGGAATACACCCGGTAAATCTATGCAAATTTTGTGTATTTTGAGTGCCAAAAAGACTAAAATCGGAAAAGGTCGATTATCTCGAAAACGGTAAGAGATATCGCAAAAATAATGGAATTTTCGATCCCCTATCGGAATACACCCGGTAAATCTATGCTTCCAAATATAAAAAACAAGTGCTGAATGTCCTAAATTGAAAAAAAAAAAAATCTTAAAAAATTTTGAGTATTTTGAGAGCCAAAAAGTCTAAAATCGGAAAATGTCGATTATCTCGAAAACGGTAAGAGATATCGCAAAAATAATGGATTTTTCGATCCCCTATCGGAATACACCCGGTAAATCTATGCAAATTTTGTGTATTTTGAGTGCCAAAAAGACTAAAATCGGAAAAGGTCGATTATCTCGAAAACGGTAAGAGATATCGCAAAAATAATGGAATTTTCGATCCCCTATCGGAATACACCCGGTAAATCTATGCTTCCAAATATAAAAAACAAGTGCTGAATGTCCTAAATTGAAAAAAAAAAAAATCTTAAAAAATTTTGAGTATTTTGAGAGCCAAAAAGACTAAAATCGGAAAATGTCGATTATCTCGAAAACGGTAAGAGATATCGCAAAAATAATGGATTTTTCGATCCCCTATCGGAATACACCCGGTAAATCTATGCAAATTTTGTGTATTTTGAGTGCCAAAAAGACTAAAATCGGAAAAGGTCGATTATCTCGAAAACGGTAAGAGATATCGCAAAAATAATGGAATTTTCGATCCCCTATCGGAATACACCCGGTAAATCTATGCTTCCAAATATAAAAAACAAGTGCTGAATGTCCTAAATTGAAAAAAAAAAAATCTTAAAAAATTTTGTGTATTTTGAGAGCCAAAAAGACTAAAATCGGAAAATGTCGATTATCTCGAAAACGGTAAGAGATATCGCAAAAATAATGGATTTTTCGATCCCCTATCGGAATACACCCGGTAAATCTATGCAAATTTTGTGTATTTTGAGAGCCAAAAAGACTAAAATCGGAAAAGGTCGATTATCTCGATAACGGTAAGAGATATCGCAAAAATAATGGAATTTTCGATCCCCTATCGGAATACACCCGGTAAATCTATGCTTCCAAATATAAAAAACAAGTGCTGAATGTCCTAAATTGTAAAAAAAAAAAATCTTAAAAAATTTTGAGTATTTTGAGAGCCAAAAAGACTAAAATCGGAAAATGTCGATTATCTCGAAAACGGTAAGAGATATCGCAAAAATAATAGATTTTTCGATCCCCTATCGGAATACACCCGGTAAATCTATGCTTCCAAATATAAAAAACAAGTGCTGAATGTCCTAAATTGAAAAAAAAAAAAATCTTAAAAAATTTTGAGTATTTTGAGTGCCAAAAAGACTAAAATTGGAAAAGGTCGATTATCTCGAAAACGGTAAGAGATATCGCAAAAATAATGGAATTTTCGATCCCCTATCGGAATACACCCGGTAAATCTATGCTTCCAAATATAAAAAACAAGTGCTGAATGTCCTAAATTGAAAAAAAAAAAAATCTTAAAAAATTTTGAGTATTTTGAGAGCCAAAAAGACTAAAATCGGAAAATGTCGATTATCTCGAAAACGGTAAGAGATATCGCAAAAATAATGGATTTTTCGATCCCCTATCGGAATACACCCGGTAAATCTATGCAAATTTTGTGTATTTTGAGTGCCAAAAAGACTAAAATCGGAAAAGGTCGATTATCTCGAAAACGGTAAGAGATATCGCAAAAATAATGGGTTTTTCGATCCCCTATCGGAATACACCCGGTAAATCTATGCAAATTTTGTGTATTTTGAGTGCCAAAGAGACTAAAATCGGAAAAGGTCGATTATCTCGAAAACGGTAAGAGATATCGCAAAAATAATGGAATTTTCGATCCCCTATCGGAATACACCCGGTAAATCTATGCTTCCAAATATAAAAAACAAGTGCTGAATGTCCTAAATTGAAAAAAAAAAAATCTTAAAAAATTTTGAGTATTTTGAGAGCCAAAAAGACTAAAATCGGAAAATGTCGATTATCTCGAAAACGGTAAGAGATATCGCAAAAATAATGGATTTTTCGATCCCCTATCGGAATACACCCGGTAAATCTATGCAAATTTTGTGTATTTTGAGTGCCAAAAAGACTAAAATCGGAAAAGGTCGATTATCTCGAAAACGGTAAGAGATATCGCAAAAATAATGGAATTTTCGATCCCCTATCGGAATACACCCGGTAAATCTATGCTTCCAAATATAAAAAACAAGTGCTGAATGTCCTAAATTGAAAAAAAAAAAAATCTTAAAAAATTTTGAGTATTTTGAGAGCCAAAAAGACTAAAATCGGAAAATGTCGATTATCTCGAAAACGGTAAGAGATATCGCAAAAATAATGGATTTTTCGATCCCCTATCGGAATACACCCGGTAAATCTATGCAAATTTTGTGTATTTTGAGTGCCAAAAAGACTAAAATCGGAAAAGGTCGATTATCTCGAAAACGGTAAGAGATATCGCAAAAATAATGGAATTTTCGATCCCCTATCGGAATACACCCGGTAAATCTATGCTTCCAAATATAAAAAACAAGTGCTGAATGTCCTAAATTGAAAAAAAAAAAATCTTAAAAAATTTTGTGTATTTTGAGAGCCAAAAAGACTAAAATCGGAAAATGTCGATTATCTCGAAAACGGTAAGAGATATCGCAAAAATAATGGATTTTTCGATCCCCTATCGGAATACACCCGGTAAATCTATGCAAATTTTGTGTATTTTGAGTGCCAAAAAGACTAAAATCGGAAAAGGTCGATTATCTCGAAAACGGTCAGAGATATCGCAAAAATAATGGAATTTTCGATCCCCTATCGGAATACACCCGGTAAATCTATGCTTCCAAATATAAAAAACAAGTGCTGAATGTCCTAAATTGAAAAAAAAAAAAATCTTAAAAAATTTTGAGTATTTTGAGAGCCAAAAAGACTAAAATCGGAAAATGTCGATTATCTCGAAAACGGTAAGAGATATCGCAAAAATAATAGATTTTTCGATCCCCTATCGGAATACACCCGGTAAATCTATGCTTCCAAATATAAAAAACAAGTGCTGAATGTCCTAAATTGAAAAAAAAAAAAATCTTAAAAAATTTTGAGTATTTTGAGTGCCAAAAAGACTAAAATCGGAAAAGGTCGATTATCTCGAAAACGGTAAGAGATATCGCAAAAATAATGGATTTTTCGATCCCCTATCGGAATACACCCGGTAAATCTATGCAAATTTTGTGTATTTTGAGTGCCAAAAAGACTAAAATCGGAAAAGGTCGATTATCTCGAAAACGGTAAGAGATATCGCAAAAATAATGGAATTTTCGATCCCCTATCGGAATACACCCGGTAAATCTATGCTTCCAAATATAAAAAACAAGTGCTGAATGTCCTAAATTGAAAAAAAAAAAAATCTTAAAAAATTTTGAGTATTTTGAGAGCCAAAAAGACTAAAATCGGAAAATGTCGATTATCTCGAAAACGGTAAGAGATATCGCAAAAATAATGGATTTTTCGATCCCCTATCGGAATACACCCGGTAAATCTATGCAAATTTTGTGTATTTTGAGTGCCAAAAAGACTAAAATCGGAAAAGGTCGATTATCTCGAAAACGGTAAGAGATATCGCAAAAATAATGGAATTTTCGATCCCCTATCGGAATACACCCGGTAAATCTATGCTTCCAAATATAAAAAACAAGTGCTGAATGTCCTAAATTGAAAAAAAAAAAATCTTAAAAAATTTTGTGTATTTTGAGAGCCAAAAAGACTAAAATCGGAAAATGTCGATTATCTCGAAAACGGTAAGAGATATCGCAAAAATAATGGATTTTTCGATCCCCTATCGGATTACACCCGGTAAATCTATGCAAATTTTGTGTATTTTGAGTGCCAAAAAGACTAAAATCGGAAAAGGTCGATTATCTCGAAAACGGTAAGAGATATCGCAAAAATAATGGAATTTTCGATCCCCTATCGGAATACACCCGGTAAATCTATGCTTCCAAATATAAAAAACAAGTGCTGAATGTCCTAAATTGAAAAAAAAAAAAATCTTAAAAAATTTTGAGTATTTTGAGAGCCAAAAAGACTAAAATCGGAAAATGTCGATTATCTCGAAAACGGTAAGAGATATCGCAAAAATAATGGATTTTTCGATCCCCTATCGGAATACACCCGGTAAATCTATGCAAATTTTGTGTATTTTGAGTGCCAAAAAGACTAAAATCGGAAAAGGTCGATTATCTCGAAAACGGTAAGAGATATCGCAAAAATAATGGAATTTTCGATCCCCTATCGGAATACACCCGGTAAATCTATGCTTCCAAATATAAAAAACAAGTGCTGAATGTCCTAAATTGAAAAAAAAAAAATCTTAAAAAATTTTGAGTATTTTGAGAGCCAAAAAGACTAAAATCGGAAAATGTCGATTATCTCGAAAACGGTAAGAGATATCGCAAAAATAATGGATTTTTCGATCCCCTATCGGAATACACCCGGTAAATTTATGCAAATTTTGTGTATTTTGAGTGCCAAAAAGACTAAAATCGGAAAAGGTCGATTATTTCGAAAACGGTAAGAGATATCGCAAAAATAATGGAATTTTCGATCCCCTATCGGAATACACCCGGTAAATCTATGCTTCCAAATATAAAAAACAAGTGCTGAATGTCCTAAATTGAAAAAAAAAAAATCTTAAAAAATTTTGTGTATTTTGAGAGCCAAAAAGACTAAAATCGGAAAATGTCGATTATCTCGAAAACGGTAAGAGATATCGCAAAAATAATGGATTTTTCGATCCCCTATCGGATTACACCCGGTAAATCTATGCAAATTTTGTGTATTTTGAGTGCCAAAAAGACTAAAATCGGAAAAGGTCGATTATCTCGAAAACGGTAAGAGATATCGCAAAAATAATGGAATTTTCGATCCCCTATCGGAATACACCCGGTAAATCTATGCTTCCAAATATAAAAAACAAGTGCTGAATGTCCTAAATTGAAAAAAAAAAAATCTTAAAAAATTTTGAGTATTTTGAGAGCCAAAAAGACTAAAATCGGAAAATGTCGATTATCTCGAAAACGGTAAGAGATATCGCAAAAATAATGGATTTTTCGATCCCCTATCGGAATACACCCGGTAAATCTATGCAAATTTTGTGTATTTTGAGTGCCAAAAAGACTAAAATCGGAAAAGGTCGATTATCTCGAAAACGGTAAGAGATATCGCAAAAATAATGGAATTTTCGATCCCCTATCGGAATACACCCGGTAAATCTATGCTTCCAAATATAAAAAACAAGTGCTGAATGTCCTAAATTGAAAAAAAAAAAATCTTAAAAAATTTTGAGTATTTTGAGAGCCAAAAAGACTAAAATCGGAAAATGTCGATTATCTCGAAAACGGTAAGAGATATCGCAAAAATAATGGATTTTTCGATCCCCTATCGGAATACACCCGGTAAATCTATGCAAATTTTGTGTATTTTGAGTGCCAAAAAGACTAAAATCGGAAAAGGTCGATTATCTCGAAAACGGTAAGAGATATCGCAAAAATAATGGAATTTTCGATCCCCTATCGGAATACACCCGGTAAATCTATGCTTCCAAATATAAAAAACAAGTGCTGAATGTCCTAAATTGAAAAAAAAAAAATCTTAAAAAATTTTGTGTATTTTGAGAGCCAAAAAGACTAAAATCGGAAAATGTCGATTATCTCGAAAACGGTAAGAGATATCGCAAAAATAATGGATTTTTCGATCCCCTATCGGAATACACCCGGTAAATCTATGCAAATTTTGTGTATTTTGAGTGCCAAAAAGACTAAAATCGGAAAAGGTCGATTATCTCGAAAACGGTAAGAGATATCGCAAAAATAATGGAATTTTCGATCCCCTATCGGAATACACCCGGTAAATCTATGCTTCCAAATATAAAAAACAAGTGCTGAATGTCCTAAATTGAAAAAAAAAAAAATCTTAAAAAATTTTGAGTATTTTGAGAGCCAAAAAGACTAAAATCGGAAAATGTCGATTATCTCGAAAACGGTAAGAGATATCGCAAAAATAATAGATTTTTCGATCCCCTATCGGAATACACCCGGTAAATCTATGCTTCCAAATATAAAAAACAAGTGCTGAATGTCCTAAATTGAAAAAAAAAAAAATCTTAAAAAATTTTGAGTATTTTGAGTGCCAAAAAGACTAAAATCGGAAAAGGTCGATTATCTCGAAAACGGTAAGAGATATCGCAAAAATAATGGATTTTTCGATCCCCTATCGGAATACACCCGGTAAATCTATGCAAATTTTGTGTATTTTGAGTGCCAAAAAGACTAAAATCGGAAAAGGTCGATTATCTCGAAAACGGTAAGAGATATCGCAAAAATAATGGAATTTTCGATCCCCTATCGGAATACACCCGGTAAATCTATGCTTCCAAATATAAAAAACAAGTGCTGAATGTCCTAAATTGAAAAAAAAAAAAATCTTAAAAAATTTTGAGTATTTTGAGAGCCAAAAAGACTAAAATCGGAAAATGTCGATTATCTCGAAAACGGTAAGAGATATCGCAAAAATAATGGATTTTTCGATCCCCTATCGGAATACACCCGGTAAATCTATGCAAATTTTGTGTATTTTGAGTGCCAAAAAGACTAAAATCGGAAAAGGTCGATTATCTCGAAAACGGTAAGAGATATCGCAAAAATAATGGAATTTTCGATCCCCTATCGGAATACACCCGGTAAATCTATGCTTCCAAATATAAAAAACAAGTGCTGAATGTCCTAAATTGAAAAAAAAAAAATCTTAAAAAATTTTGTGTATTTTGAGAGCCAAAAAGACTAAAATCGGAAAATGTCGATTATCTCGAAAACGGTAAGAGATATCGCAAAAATAATGGATTTTTCGATCCCCTATCGGATTACACCCGGTAAATCTATGCAAATTTTGTGTATTTTGAGTGCCAAAAAGACTAAAATCGGAAAAGGTCGATTATCTCGAAAACGGTAAGAGATATCGCAAAAATAATGGAATTTTCGATCCCCTATCGGAATACACCCGGTAAATCTATGCTTCCAAATATAAAAAACAAGTGCTGAATGTCCTAAATTGAAAAAAAAAAAAATCTTAAAAAATTTTGAGTATTTTGAGAGCCAAAAAGACTAAAATCGGAAAATGTCGATTATCTCGAAAACGGTAAGAGATATCGTAAAAATAATGGATTTTTCGATCCCCTATCGGAATACACCCGGTAAATCTATGCAAATTTTGTGTATTTTGAGTGCCAAAAAGACTAAAATCGGAAAAGGTCGATTATCTCGAAAACGGTAAGAGATATCGCAAAAATAATGGAATTTTCGATCCCCTATCGGAATACACCCGGTAAATCTATGCTTCCAAATATAAAAAACAAGTGCTGAATGTCCTAAATTGAAAAAAAAAAAAATCTTAAAAAATTTTGAGTATTTTGAGAGCCAAAAAGACTAAAATCGGAAAATGTCGATTATCTCGAAAACGGTAAGAGATATCGCAAAAATAATGGATTTTTCGATCCCCTATCGGAATACACCCGGTAAATCTATGCAAATTTTGTGTATTTTGAGTGCCAAAAAGACTAAAATCGGAAAAGGTCGATTATCTCGAAAACGGTAAGAGATATCGCAAAAATAATGGAATTTTCGATCCCCTATCGGAATACACCCGGTAAATCTATGCTTCCAAATATAAAAAACAAGTGCTGAATGTCCTAAATTGAAAAAAAAAAAAATCTTAAAAAATTTTGATTATTTTGAGAGCCAAAAAGACTAAAATCGGAAAATGTCGATTATCTCGAAAACGGTAAGAGATATCGCAAAAATAATGGATTTTTCGATCCCCTATCGGAATACACCCGGTAAATCTATGCAAATTTTGTGTATTTTGAGTGCCAAAAAGACTAAAATCGGAAAAGGTCGATTATCTCGAAAACGGTAAGAGATATCGCAAAAATAATGGAATTTTCGATCCCCTATCGGAATACACCCGGTAAATCTATGCTTCCAAATATAAAAAACAAGTGCTGAATGTCCTAAATTGAAAAAAAAAAAAATCTTAAAAAATTTTGAGTATTTTGAGAGCCAAAAAGACTAAAATCGGAAAATGTCGATTATCTCGAAAACGGTAAGAGATATCGTAAAAATAATGGATTTTTCGATCCCCTATCGGAATACACCCGGTAAATCTATGCAAATTTTGTGTATTTTGAGTGCCAAAAAGACTAAAATCGGAAAAGGTCGATTATCTCGAAAACGGTAAGAGATATCGCAAAAATAATGGAATTTTCGATCCCCTATCGGAATACACCCGGTAAATCTATGCTTCCAAATATAAAAAACAAGTGCTGAATGTCCTAAATTGAAAAAAAAAAAAATCTTAAAAAATTTTGAGTATTTTGAGAGCCAAAAAGACTAAAATCGGAAAATGTCGATTATCTCGAAAACGGTAAGAGATATCGCAAAAATAATGGATTTTTCGATCCCCTATCGGAATACACCCGGTAAATCTATGCAAATTTTGTGTATTTTGAGTGCCAAAAAGACTAAAATCGGAAAAGGTCGATTATCTCGAAAACGGTAAGAGATATCGCAAAAATAATGGAATTTTCGATCCCCTATCGGAATACACCCGGTAAATCTATGCTTCCAAATATAAAAAACAAGTGCTGAATGTCCTAAATTGAAAAAAAAAAAAATCTTAAAAAATTTTGAGTATTTTGAGAGCCAAAAAGACTAAAATCGGAAAATGTCGATTATCTCGAAAACGGTAAGAGATATCGCAAAAATAATGGATTTTTCGATCCCCTATCGGAATACACCCGGTAAATCTATGCAAATTTTGTGTATTTTGAGTGCCAAAAAGACTAAAATCGGAAAAGGTCGATTATCTCGAAAACGGTAAGAGATATCGCAAAAATAATGGAATTTTCGATCCCCTATCGGAATACACCCGGTAAATCTATGCTTCCAAATATAAAAAACAAGTGCTGAATGTCCTAAATTGAAAAAAAAAAAAATCTTAAAAAATTTTGAGTATTTTGAGAGCCAAAAAGACTAAAATCGGAAAATGTCGATTATCTCGAAAACGGTAAGAGATATCGCAAAAATAATGGATTTTTCGATCCCCTATCGGAATACACCCGGTAAATCTATGCAAATTTTGTGTATTTTGAGTGCCAAAAAGACTAAAATCGGAAAAGGTCGATTATCTCGAAAACGGTAAGAGATATCGCAAAAATAATGGAATTTTCGATCCCCTATCGGAATACACCCGGTAAATCTATGCTTCCAAATATAAAAAACAAGTGCTGAATGTCCTAAATTGAAAAAAAAAAAAATCTTAAAAAATTTTGAGTATTTTGAGAGCCAAAAAGACTAAAATCGGAAAATGTCGATTATCTCGAAAACGGTAAGAGATATCGTAAAAATAATGGATTTTTCGATCCCCTATCGGAATACACCCGGTAAATCTATGCAAATTTTGTGTATTTTGAGTGCCAAAAAGACTAAAATCGGAAAAGGTCGATTATCTCGAAAACGGTAAGAGATATCGCAAAAATAATGGAATTTTCGATCCCCTATCGGAATACACCCGGTAAATCTATGCTTCCAAATATAAAAAACAAGTGCTGAATGTCCTAAATTGAAAAAAAAAAAAATCTTAAAAAATTTTGTGTATTTTGAGAGCCAAAAAGACTAAAATCGGAAAATGTCGATTATCTCGAAAACGGTAAGAGATATCGCAAAAATAATGGATTTTTCGATCCCCTATCGGAATACACCCGGTAAATCTATGCAAATTTTGTGTATTTTGAGTGCCAAAAAGACTAAAATCGGAAAAGGTCGATTATCTCGAAAACGGTAAGAGATATCGCAAAAATAATGGAATTTTCGATCCCCTATCGGAATACACCTGGTAAATCTATGCTTCCAAATATAAAAAACAAGTGCTGAATGTCCTAAATTGAAAAAAAAAAAAATCTTAAAAAATTTTGATTATTTTGAGAGCCAAAAAGACTAAAATCGGAAAATGTCGATTATCTCGAAAACGGTAAGAGATATCGCAAAAATAATGGATTTTTCGATCCCCTATCGGAATACACCCGGTAAATCTATGCAAATTTTGTGTATTTTGAGTGCCAAAAAGACTAAAATCGGAAAAGGTCGATTATCTCGAAAACGGTAAGAGATATCGCAAAAATAATGGAATTTTCGATCCCCTATCGGAATACACCCGGTAAATCTATGCTTCCAAATATAAAAAACAAGTGCTGAATGTCCTAAATTGAAAAAAAAAAAAATCTTAAAAAATTTTGAGTATTTTGAGAGCCAAAAAGACTAAAATCGGAAAATGTCGATTATCTCGAAAACGGTAAGAGATATCGTAAAAATAATGGATTTTTCGATCCCCTATCGGAATACACCCGGTAAATCTATGCAAATTTTGTGTATTTTGAGTGCCAAAAAGACTAAAATCGGAAAAGGTCGATTATCTCGAAAACGGTAAGAGATATCGCAAAAATAATGGAATTTTCGATCCCCTATCGGAATACACCCGGTAAATCTATGCTTCCAAATATAAAAAACAAGTGCTGAATGTCCTAAATTGAAAAAAAAAAAAATCTTAAAAAATTTTGAGTATTTTGAGAGCCAAAAAGACTAAAATCGGAAAATGTCGATTATCTCGAAAACGGTAAGAGATATCGCAAAAATAATGGATTTTTCGATCCCCTATCGGAATACACCCGGTAAATCTATGCAAATTTTGTGTATTTTGAGTGCCAAAAAGACTAAAATCGGAAAAGGTCGATTATCTCGAAAACGGTAAGAGATATCGCAAAAATAATGGAATTTTCGATCCCCTATCGGAATACACCCGGTAAATCTATGCTTCCAAATATAAAAAACAAGTGCTGAATGTCCTAAATTGAAAAAAAAAAAAATCTTAAAAAATTTTGAGTATTTTGAGAGCCAAAAAGACTAAAATCGGAAAATGTCGATTATCTCGAAAACGGTAAGAGATATCGCAAAAATAATGGATTTTTCGATCCCCTATCGGAATACACCCGGTAAATCTATGCAAATTTTGTGTATTTTGAGTGCCAAAAAGACTAAAATCGGAAAAGGTCGATTATCTCGAAAACGGTAAGAGATATCGCAAAAATAATGGAATTTTCGATCCCCTATCGGAATACACCCGGTAAATCTATGCTTCCAAATATAAAAAACAAGTGCTGAATGTCCTAAATTGAAAAAAAAAAAAATCTTAAAAAATTTTGAGTATTTTGAGAGCCAAAAAGACTAAAATCGGAAAATGTCGATTATCTCGAAAACGGTAAGAGATATCGCAAAAATAATGGATTTTTCGATCCCCTATCGGAATACACCCGGTAAATCTATGCAAATTTTGTGTATTTTGAGTGCCAAAAAGACTAAAATCGGAAAAGGTCGATTATCTCGAAAACGGTAAGAGATATCGCAAAAATAATGGAATTTTCGATCCCCTATCGGAATACACCCGGTAAATCTATGCTTCCAAATATAAAAAACAAGTGCTGAATGTCCTAAATTGAAAAAAAAAAAAATCTTAAAAAATTTTGAGTATTTTGAGAGCCAAAAAGACTAAAATCGGAAAATGTCGATTATCTCGAAAACGGTAAGAGATATCGCAAAAATAATGGATTTTTCGATCCCCTATCGGAATACACCCGGTAAATCTATGCAAATTTTGTGTATTTTGAGTGCCAAAAAGACTAAAATCGGAAAAGGTCGATTATCTCGAAAACGGTAAGAGATATCGCAAAAATAATGGAATTTTCGATCCCCTATCGGAATACACCCGGTAAATCTATGCTTCCAAATATAAAAAACAAGTGCTGAATGTCCTAAATTGAAAAAAAAAAAAATCTTAAAAAATTTTGTGTATTTTGAGAGCCAAAAAGACTAAAATCGGAAAATGTCGATTATCTCGAAAACGGTAAGAGATATCGCAAAAATAATGGATTTTTCGATCCCCTATCGGAATACACCCGGTAAATCTATGCAAATTTTGTGTATTTTGAGTGCCAAAAAGACTAAAGTCGGAAAAGGTCGATTATCTCGAAAACGGTAAGAGATATCGCAAAAATAATGGAATTTTCGATCCCCTATCGGAATACACCCGGTAAATCTATGCTTCCAAATATAAAAAACAAGTGCTGAATGTCCTAAATTGAAAAAAAAAAAATCTTAAAAAATTTTGAGTATTTTGAGAGCCAAAAAGACTAAAATCGGAAAATGTCGATTATCTCGAAAACGGTAAGAGATATCGCAAAAATAATGGATTTTTCGATCCCCTATCGGAATACACCCGGTAAATCTATGCAAATTTTGTTTATTTTGAGTGCCAAAAAGACTAAAATCGGAAAAGGTCGATTATCTCGAAAACGGTAAGAGATATCGCAAAAATAATGGAATTTTCGATCCCCTATCGGAATACACCCGGTAAATCTATGCTTCCAAATATAAAAAACAAGTGCTGAATGTCCTAAATTGAAAAAAAAAAAAATCTTAAAAAATTTTGTGTATTTTGAGAGCCAAAAAGACTAAAATCGGAAAATGTCGATTATCTCGAAAACGGTAAGAGATATCGCAAAAATAATGGATTTTTCGATCCCCTATCGGAATACACCCGGTAAATCTATGCAAATTTTGTGTATTTTGAGTGCCAAAAAGACTAAAATCGGAAAAGGTCGATTATCTCGAAAACGGTAAGAGATATCGCAAAAATAATGGAATTTTCGATCCCCTATCGGAATACACCCGGTATTTCTATGCTTCCAAATATAAAAAACAAGTGCTGAATGTCCTAAATTGAAAAAAAAAAAAATCTTAAAAAATTTTGTGCATTTTGAGAGCCAAAAAGACTAAAATCGGAAAATGTCGATTATCTCGAAAACGGTAAGAGATATCGCAAAAATAATGGATTTTTCGATCCCCTATCGGAATACACCCGGTAAATCTATGCAAATTTTGTGTATTTTGAGTGCCAAAAAGACTAAAATCGGAAAAGGTCGATTATCTCGAAAACGGTAAGAGATATCGCAAAAATAATGGAATTTTCGATCCCCTATCGGAATACACCCGGTAAATCTATGCTTCCAAATATAAAAAACAAGTGCTGAATGTCCTAAATTGAAAAAAAAAAAAATCTTAAAAAATTTTGAGTATTTTGAGAGCCAAAAAGACTAAAATCGGAAAATGTCGATTATCTCGAAAACGGTAAGAGATATCGCAAAAATAATGGATTTTTCGATCCCCTATCGGAATACACCCGGTAAATCTATGCAAATTTTGTGTATTTTGAGTGCCAAAAAGACTAAAATCGGAAAAGGTCGATTATCTCGAAAACGGTAAGAGATATCGCAAAAATAATGGAATTTTCGATCCCCTATCGGAATACACCCGGTAAATCTATGCTTCCAAATATAAAAAACAAGTGCTGAATGTCCTAAATTGAAAAAAAAAAAATCTTAAAAAATTTTGTGTATTTTGAGAGCCAAAAAGACTAAAATCGGAAAATGTCGATTATCTCGAAAACGGTAAGAGATATCGCAAAAATAATGGATTTTTCGATCCCCTATCGGAATACACCCGGTAAATCTATGCAAATTTTGTGTATTTTGAGTGCCAAAAAGACTAAAATCGGAAAAGGTCGATTATCTCGAAAACGGTAAGAGATATCGCAAAAATAATGGAATTTTCGATCCCCTATCGGAATACACCCGGTAAATCTATGCTTCCAAATATAAAAAACAAGTGCTGAATGTCCTAAATTGAAAAAAAAAAAAATCTTAAAAAATTTTGAGTATTTTGAGAGCCAAAAAGACTAAAATCGGAAAATGACGATTATCTCGAAAACGGTAAGAGATATCGCAAAAATAATGGATTTTTCGATCCCCTATCGGAATACACCCGGTAAATCTATGCAAATTTTGTGTATTTTGAGTGCCAAAAAGACTAAAATCGGAAAAGGTCGATTATCTCGAAAACGGTAAGAGATATCGCAAAAATAATGGAATTTTCGATCCCCTATCGGAATACACCCGGTAAATCTATGCTTCCAAATATAAAAAACAAGTGCTGAATGTCCTAAATTGAAAAAAAAAAAAATCTTAAAAAATTTTGAGTATTTTGAGAGCCAAAAAGACTAAAATCGGAAAATGTCGATTATCTCGAAAACGGTAAGAGATATCGTAAAAATAATGGATTTTTCGATCCCCTATCGGAATACACCCGGTAAATCTATGCAAATTTTGTGTATTTTGAGTGCCAAAAAGACTAAAATCGGAAAAGGTCGATTATCTCGAAAACGGTAAGAGATATCGCAAAAATAATGGAATTTTCGATCCCCTATCGGAATACACCCGGTAAATCTATGCTTCCAAATATAAAAAACAAGTGCTGAATGTCCTAAATTGAAAAAAAAAAAAATCTTAAAAAATTTTGAGTATTTTGAGAGCCAAAAAGACTAAAATCGGAAAATGTCGATTATCTCGAAAACGGTAAGAGATATCGCAAAAATAATGGATTTTTCGATCCCCTATCGGAATACACCCGGTAAATCTATGCAAATTTTGTGTATTTTGAGTGCCAAAAAGACTAAAATCGGAAAAGGTCGATTATCTCGAAAACGGTAAGAGATATCGCAAAAATAATGGAATTTTCGATCCCCTATCGGAATACACCCGGTAAATCTATGCTTCCAAATATAAAAAACAAGTGCTGAATGTCCTAAATTGAAAAAAAAAAAAATCTTAAAAAATTTTGAGTATTTTGAGAGCCAAAAAGACTAAAATCGGAAAATGTCGATTATCTCGAAAACGGTAAGAGATATCGCAAAAATAATGGATTTTTCGATCCCCTATCGGAATACACCCGGTAAATCTATGCAAATTTTGTGTATTTTGAGTGCCAAAAAGACTAAAATCGGAAAAGGTCGATTATCTCGAAAACGGTAAGAGATATCGCAAAAATAATGGAATTTTCGATCCCCTATCGGAATACACCCGGTAAATCTATGCTTCCAAATATAAAAAACAAGTGCTGAATGTCCTAAATTGAAAAAAAAAAAAATCTTAAAAAATTTTGAGTATTTTGAGAGCCAAAAAGACTAAAATCGGAAAATGTCGATTATCTCGAAAACGGTAAGAGATATCGCAAAAATAATGGATTTTTCGATCCCCTATCGGAATACACCCGGTAAATCTATGCAAATTTTGTGTATTTTGAGTGCCAAAAAGACTAAAATCGGAAAAGGTCGATTATCTCGAAAACGGTAAGAGATATCGCAAAAATAATGGAATTTTCGATCCCCTATCGGAATACACCCGGTAAATCTATGCTTCCAAATATAAAAAACAAGTGCTGAATGTCCTAAATTGAAAAAAAAAAAAATCTTAAAAAATTTTGAGTATTTTGAGAGCCAAAAAGACTAAAATCGGAAAATGTCGATTATCTCGAAAACGGTAAGAGATATCGCAAAAATAATGGATTTTTCGATCCCCTATCGGAATACACCCGGTAAATCTATGCAAATTTTGTGTATTTTGAGTGCCAAAAAGACTAAAATCGGAAAAGGTCGATTATCTCGAAAACGGTAAGAGATATCGCAAAAATAAAGGAATTTTCGATCCCCTATCGGAATACTCCCGGTAAATCTATGCTTCCAAATATAAAAAACAAGTGCTGAATGTCCTAAATTGAAAAAAAAAAAAATCTTAAAAAATTTTGAGTATTTTGAGAGCCAAAAAGACTAAAATCGGAAAATGTCGATTATCTCGAAAACGGTAAGAGATATCGCAAAAATAATGGATTTTTCGATCCCCTATCGGAATACACCCGGTAAATCTATGCAAATTTTGTGTATTTTGAGTGCCAAAAAGACTAAAATCGGAAAAGGTCGATTATCTCGAAAACGGTAAGAGATATCGCAAAAATAATGGAATTTTCGATCCCCTATCGGAATACACCCGGTAAATCTATGCTTCCAAATATAAAAAACAAGTGCTGAATGTCCTAAATTGAAAAAAAAAAAAATCTTAAAAAATTTTGTGTATTTTGAGAGCCAAAAAGACTAAAATCGGAAAATGTCGATTATCTCGAAAACGGTAAGAGATATCGCAAAAATAATGGATTTTTCGATCCCCTATCGGAATACACCCGGTAAATCTATGCAAATTTTGTGTATTTTGAGTGCCAAAAAGACTAAAGTCGGAAAAGGTCGATTATCTCGAAAACGGTAAGAGATATCGCAAAAATAATGGAATTTTCGATCCCCTATCGGAATACACCCGGTAAATCTATGCTTCCAAATATAAAAAACAAGTGCTGAATGTCCTAAATTGAAAAAAAAAAAATCTTAAAAAATTTTGAGTATTTTGAGAGCCAAAAAGACTAAAATCGGAAAATGTCGATTATCTCGAAAACGGTAAGAGATATCGCAAAAATAATGGATTTTTCGATCCCCTATCGGAATACACCCGGTAAATCTATGCAAATTTTGTGTATTTTGAGTGCCAAAAAGACTAAAATCGGAAAAGGTCGATTATCTCGAAAACGGTAAGAGATATCGCAAAAATAATGGAATTTTCGATCCCCTATCGGAATACACCCGGTAAATCTATGCTTCCAAATATAAAAAACAAGTGCTGAATGTCCTAAATTGAAAAAAAAAAAAATCTTAAAAAATTTTGTGTATTTTGAGAGCCAAAAAGACTAAAATCGGAAAATGTCGATTATCTCGAAAACGGTAAGAGATATCGCAAAAATAATGGATTTTTCGATCCCCTATCGGAATACACCCGGTAAATCTATGCAAATTTTGTGTATTTTGAGTGCCAAAAAGACTAAAATCGGAAAAGGTCGATTATCTCGAAAACGGTAAGAGATATCGCAAAAATAATGGAATTTTCGATCCCCTATCGGAATACACCCGGTATTTCTATGCTTCCAAATATAAAAAACAAGTGCTGAATGTCCTAAATTGAAAAAAAAAAAAATCTTAAAAAATTTTGTGCATTTTGAGAGCCAAAAAGACTAAAATCGGAAAATGTCGATTATCTCGAAAACGGTAAGAGATATCGCAAAAATAATGGATTTTTCGATCCCCTATCGGAATACACCCGGTAAATCTATGCAAATTTTGTGTATTTTGAGTGCCAAAAAGACTAAAATCGGAAAAGGTCGATTATCTCGAAAACGGTAAGAGATATCGCAAAAATAATGGAATTTTCGATCCCCTATCGGAATACACCCGGTAAATCTATGCTTCCAAATATAAAAAACAAGTGCTGAATGTCCTAAATTGAAAAAAAAAAAAATCTTAAAAAATTTTGAGTATTTTGAGAGCCAAAAAGACTAAAATCGGAAAATGTCGATTATCTCGAAAACGGTAAGAGATATCGCAAAAATAATGGATTTTTCGATCCCCTATCGGAATACACCCGGTAAATCTATGCAAATTTTGTGTATTTTGAGTGCCAAAAAGACTAAAATCGGAAAAGGTCGATTATCTCGAAAACGGTAAGAGATATCGCAAAAATAATGGAATTTTCGATCCCCTATCGGAATACACCCGGTAAATCTATGCTTCCAAATATAAAAAACAAGTGCTGAATGTCCTAAATTGAAAAAAAAAAAAATCTTAAAAAATTTTGAGTATTTTGAGAGCCAAAAAGACTAAAATCGGATAATGACGATTATCTCGAAAACGGTAAGAGATATCGCAAAAATAATGGATTTTTCGATCCCCTATCGGAATACACCCGGTAAATCTATGCAAATTTTGTGTATTTTGAGTGCCAAAAAGACTAAAATCGGAAAAGGTCGATTATCTCGAAAACGGTAAGAGATATCGCAAAAATAATGGAATTTTCGATCCCCTATCGGAATACACCCGGTAAATCTATGCTTCCAAATATAAAAAACAAGTGCTGAATGTCCTAAATTGAAAAAAAAAAAAATCTTAAAAAATTTTGAGTATTTTGAGAGCCAAAAAGACTAAAATCGGAAAATGTCGATTATCTCGAAAACGGTAAGAGATATCGCAAAAATAATGGATATTTCGATCCCCTATCGGAATACACCCGGTAAATCTATGCAAATTTTGTGTATTTTGAGTGCCAAAAAGACTAAAATCGGAAAAGGTCGATTATCTCGAAAAGGGTAAGAGATATCGCAAAAATAATGGAATTTTCGATCCCCTATCGGAATACACCCGGTAAATCTATGCTTCCAAATATAAAAAACAAGTGCTGAATGTCCTAAATTGAAAAAAAAAAAATCTTAAAAAATTTTGAGTATTTTGAGAGCCAAAAAGACTAAAATCGGAAAATGTCGATTATCTCGAAAACGGTAAGAGATATCGCAAAAATAATGGATTTTTCGATCCCCTATCGGAATACACCCGGTAAATCTATGCAAATTTTGTGTATTTTGAGTGCCAAAAAGACTAAAATCGGAAAAGGTCGATTATCTCGAAAACGGTAAGAGATATCGCAAAAATAATGGAATTTTCGATCCCCTATCGGAATACACCCGGTAAATCTATGCTTCCAAATATAAAAAACAAGTGCTGAATGTCCTAAATTGAAAAAAAAAAAAATCTTAAAAAATTTTGTGTATTTTGAGAGCCAAAAAGACTAAAATCGGAAAATGTCGATTATCTCGAAAACGGTAAGAGATATCGCAAAAATAATGGATTTTTCGATCCCCTATCGGAATACACCCGGTAAATCTATGCAAATTTTGTGTATTTTGAGTGCCAAAAAGACTAAAATCGGAAAAGGTCGATTATCTCGAAAACGGTAAGAGATATCGCAAAAATAATGGAATTTTCGATCCCCTATCGGAATACACCCGGTAAATCTATGCTTCCAAATATAAAAAACAAGTGCTGAATGTCCTAAATTGAAAAAAAAAAAAATCTTAAAAAATTTTGTGTATTTTGAGAGCCAAAAAGACTAAAATCGGAAAATGTCGATTATCTCGAAAACGGTAAGAGATATCGCAAAAATAATGGATTTTTCGATCCCCTATCGGAATACACCCGGTAAATCTATGCAAATTTTGTGTATTTTGAGTGCCAAAAAGACTAAAATCGGAAAAGGTCGATTATCTCGAAAACGGTAAGAGATATCGCAAAAATAATGGAATTTTCGATCCCCTATCGGAATACACCCGGTAAATCTATGCTTCCAAATATAAAAAACAAGTGCTGAATGTCCTAAATTGAAAAAAAAAAAATCTTAAAAAATTTTGTGTATTTTGAGAGCCAAAAAGACTAAAATCGGAAAATGTCGATTATCTCGAAAACGGTAAGAGATATCGCAAAAATAATGGATTTTTCGATCCCCTATCGGAATACACCCGGTAAATCTATGCAAATTTTGTGTATTTTGAGAGCCAAAAAGACTAAAATCGGAAAAGGTCGATTATCTCGATAACGGTAAGAGATATCGCAAAAATAATGGAATTTTCGATCCCCTATCGGAATACACCCGGTAAATCTATGCTTCCAAATATAAAAAACAAGTGCTGAATGTCCTAAATTGTAAAAAAAAAAAATCTTAAAAAATTTTGAGTATTTTGAGAGCCAAAAAGACTAAAATCGGAAAATGTCGATTATCTCGAAAACGGTAAGAGATATCGCAAAAATAATAGATTTTTCGATCCCCTATCGGAATACACCCGGTAAATCTATGCTTCCAAATATAAAAAACCAGTGCTGAATGTCCTAAATTGAAAAAAAAAAAAATCTTAAAAAATTTTGAGTATTTTGAGTGCCAAAAAGACTAAAATTGGAAAAGGTCGATTATCTCGAAAACGGTAAGAGATATCGCAAAAATAATGGAATTTTCGATCCCCTATCGGAATACACCCGGTAAATCTATGCTTCCAAATATAAAAAACAAGTGCTGAATGTCCTAAATTGAAAAAAAAAAAAATCTTAAAAAATTTTGAGTATTTTGAGAGCCAAAAAGACTAAAATCGGAAAATGTCGATTATCTCGAAAACGGTAAGAGATATCGCAAAAATAATGGATTTTTCGATCCCCTATCGGAATACACCCGGTAAATCTATGCAAATTTTGTGTATTTTGAGTGCCAAAAAGACTAAAATCGGAAAAGGTCGATTATCTCGAAAACGGTAAGAGATATCGCAAAAATAATGGGTTTTTCGATCCCCTATCGGAATACACCCGGTAAATCTATGCAAATTTTGTGTATTTTGAGTGCCAAAAAGACTAAAATCGGAAAAGGTCGATTATCTCGAAAACGGTAAGAGATATCGCAAAAATAATGGAATTTTCGATCCCCTATCGGAATACACCCGGTAAATCTATGCTTCCAAATATAAAAAACAAGTGCTGAATGTCCTAAATTGAAAAAAAAAAAAAATCTTAAAAAATTTTGAGTATTTTGAGAGCCAAAAAGACTAAAATCGGAAAATGTCGATTATCTCGAAAACGGTAAGAGATATCGCAAAAATAATGGATTTTTCGATCCCCTATCGGAATACACCCGGTAAATCTATACAAATTTTGTGTATTTTGAGTGCCAAAAAGACTAAAATTGGAAAAGGTCGATTATCTCGAAAACGGTAAGAGATATCGCAAAAATAATGGAATTTTCGATCCCCTATCGGAATACACCCGGTAAATCTATGCTTCCAAATATAAAAAACAAGTGCTGAATGTCCTAAATTGAAAAAAAAAAAATCTTAAAAAATGTTGTGTATTTTGAGAGCCAAAAAGACTAAAATCGGAAAATGTCGATTATCTCGAAAACGGTAAGAGATATCGCAAAAATAATGGATTTTTCGATCCCCTATCGGAATACACCCGGTAAATTTATGCAAATTTTGTGTATTTTGAGTGCCAAAAAGACTAAAATCGGAAAAGGTCGATTATCTCGAAAACGGTAAGAGATATCGCAAAAATAATGGAATTTTCGATCCCCTATCGGAATACACCCGGTAAATCTATGCTTCCAAATATAAAAAACAAGTGCTGAATGTCCTAAATTGAAAAAAAAAAAAATCTTAAAAAATTTTGAGTATTTTGAGAGCCAAAAAGACTAAAATCGGAAAATGTCGATTATCTCGAAAACGGTAAGAGATATCGCAAAAATAATAGATTTTTCGATCCCCTATCGGAATACACCCGGTAAATCTATGCTTCCAAATATAAAAAACAAGTGCTGAATGTCCTAAATTCAAAAAAAAAAAATCTTAAAAAATTTTGAGTATTTTGAGTGCCAAAAAGACTAAAATCGGAAAAGGTCGATTATCTCGAAAACGGTAAGAGATATCGCAAAAATAATGGAATTTTCGATCCCCTATCGGAATACACCCGGTAAATCTATGCTTCCAAATATAAAAAACAAGTGCTGAATGTCCTAAATTGAAAAAAAAAAAAATCTTAAAAAATTTTGAGTATTTTGAGAGCCAAAAAGACTAAAATCGGAAAATGTCGATTATCTCGAAAACGGTAAGAGATATCGCAAAAATAATGGATTTTTCGATCCCCTATCGGAATACACCCGGTAAATCTATGCAAATTTTGTGTATTTTGAGTGCCAAAAAGACTAAAATCGGAAAAGGTCGATTATCTCGAAAACGGTAAGAGATATCGCAAAAATAATGGAATTTTCGATCCCCTATCGGAATACACCCGGTAAATCTATGCTTCCAAATATAAAAAACAAGTGCTGAATGTCCTAAATTGAAAAAAAAAAAAATCTTAAAAAATTTTGAGTATTTTGAGAGCCAAAAAGACTAAAATCGGAAAATGTCGATTATCTCGAAAACGGTAAGAGATATCGCAAAAATAATGGATATTTCGATCCCCTATCGGAATACACCCGGTAAATCTATGCAAATTTTGTGTATTTTGAGTGCCAAAAAGACTAAAATCGGAAAAGGTCGATTATCTCGAAAACGGTAAGAGATATCGCAAAAATAATGGAATTTTCGATCCCCTATCGGAATACACCCGGTAAATCTATGCTTCCAAATATAAAAAACAAGTGCTGAATGTCCTAAATTGAAAAAAAAAAAATCTTAAAAAATTTTGAGTATTTTGAGAGCCAAAAAGACTAAAATCGGAAAATGTCGATTATCTCGAAAACGGTAAGAGATATCGCAAAAATAATGGATTTTTCGATCCCCTATCGGAATACACCCGGTAAATCTATGCAAATTTTGTGTATTTTGAGTGCCAAAAAGACTAAAATCGGAAAAGGTCGATTATCTCGAAAACGGTAAGAGATATCGCAAAAATAATGGAATTTTCGATCCCCTATCGGAATACACCCGGTAAATCTATGCTTCCAAATATAAAAAACAAGTGCTGAATGTCCTAAATTGAAAAAAAAAAAAATCTTAAAAAATTTTGTGTATTTTGAGAGCCAAAAAGACTAAAATCGGAAAATGTCGATTATCTCGAAAACGGTAAGAGATATCGCAAAAATAATGGATTTTTCGATCCCCTATCGGAATACACCCGGTAAATCTATGCAAATTTTGTGTATTTTGAGTGCCAAAAAGACTAAAATCGGAAAAGGTCGATTATCTCGAAAACGGTAAGAGATATCGCAAAAATAATGGGTTTTTCGATCCCCTATCGGAATACACCCGGTAAATCTATGCAAATTTTGTGTATTTTGAGTGCCAAAAAGACTAAAATCGGAAAAGGTCGATTATCTCGAAAACGGTAAGAGATATCGCAAAAATAATGGAATTTTCGATCCCCTATCGGAATACACCCGGTAAATCTATGCTTCCAAATATAAAAAACAAGTGCTGAATGTCCTAAATTGAAAAAAAAAAAAATCTTAAAAAATTTTGAGTATTTTGAGAGCCAAAAAGACTAAAATCGGAAAATGTCGATTATCTCGAAAACGGTAAGAGATATCGCAAAAATAATGGATTCTTCGATCCCCTATCGGAATACACCCGGTAAATCTATGCAAATTTTGTGTATTTTGAGTGCCAAAAAGACTAAAATCGGAAAAGGTCGATTATCTCGAAAACGGTAAGAGATATCGCAAAAATAATGGAATTTTCGATCCCCTATCGGAATACACCCGGTAAATCTATGCTTCCAAATATAAAAAACAAGTGCTGAATGTCCTAAATTGAAAAAAAAAAAATCTTAAAAAATGTTGTGTATTTTGAGAGCCAAAAAGACTAAAATCGGAAAATGTCGATTATCTCGAAAACGGTAAGAGATATCGCAAAAATAATGGATTTTTCGATCCCCTATCGGAATACACCCGGTAAATTTATGCAAATTTTGTGTATTTTGAGTGCCAAAAAGACTAAAATCGGAAAAGGTCGATTATCTCGAAAACGGTAAGAGATATCGCAAAAATAATGGAATTTTCGATCCCCTATCGGAATACACCCGGTAAATCTATGCTTCCAAATATAAAAAACAAGTGCTGAATGTCCTAAATTGAAAAAAAAAAAAATCTTAAAAAATTTTGAGTATTTTGAGAGCCAAAAAGACTAAAATCGGAAAATGTCGATTATCTCGAAAACGGTAAGAGATATCGCAAAAATAATGGATTTTTCGATCCCCTATCGGAATACACCCGGTAAATCTATGCAAATTTTGTGTATTTTGAGTGCCAAAAAGACTAAAGTCGGAAAAGGTCGATTATCTCGAAAACGGTAAGAGATATCGCAAAAATAATGGAATTTTCGATCCCCTATCGGAATACACCCGGTAAATCTATGCTTCCAAATATAAAAAACAAGTGCTGAATGTCCTAAATTGAAAAAAAAAAAATCTTAAAAAATTTTGAGTATTTTGAGAGCCAAAAAGACTAAAATCGGAAAATGTCGATTATCTCGAAAACGGTAAGAGATATCGCAAAAATAATGGATTTTTCGATCCCCTATCGGAATACACCCGGTAAATCTATGCAAATTTTGTGTATTTTGAGTGCCAAAAAGACTAAAATCGGAAAAGGTCGATTATCTCGAAAACGGTAAGAGATATCGCAAAAATAATGGAATTTTCGATCCCCTATCGGAATACACCCGGTAAATCTATGCTTCCAAATATAAAAAACAAGTGCTGAATGTCCTAAATTGAAAAAAAAAAAAATCTTAAAAAATTTTGAGTATTTTGAGAGCCAAAAAGACTAAAATCGGAAAATGTCGATTATCTCGAAAACGGTAAGAGATATCGCAAAAATAATGGATTTTTCGATCCCCTATCGGAATACACCCGGTAAATCTATGCAAATTTTGTGTATTTTGAGTGCCAAAAAGACTAAAATCGGAAAAGGTCGATTATCTCGAAAACGGTAAGAGATATCGCAAAAATAATGGAATTTTCGATCCCCTATCGGAATACACCCGGTAAATCTATGCTTCCAAATATAAAAAACAAGTGCTGAATGTCCTAAATTGAAAAAAAAAAAAATCTTAAAAAATTTTGAGTATTTTGAGAGCCAAAAAGACTAAAATCGGAAAATGTCGATTATCTCGAAAACGGTAAGAGATATCGCAAAAATAATGGATTTTTCGATCCCCTATCGGAATACACCCGGTAAATCTATGCAAATTTTGTGTATTTTGAGTGCCAAAAAGACTAAAATCGGAAAAGGTCGATTATCTCGAAAACGGTAAGAGATATCGCAAAAATAATGGAATTTTCGATCCCCTATCGGAATACACCCGGTAAATCTATGCTTCCAAATATAAAAAACAAGTGCTGAATGTCCTAAATTGAAAAAAAAAAAAATCTTAAAAAATTTTGAGTATTTTGAGAGCCAAAAAGACTAAAATCGGAAAATGTCGATTATCTCGAAAACGGTAAGAGATATCGCAAAAATAATGGATTTTTCGATCCCCTATCGGAATACACCCGGTAAATCTATGCAAATTTTGTGTATTTTGAGTGCCAAAAAGACTAAAATCGGAAAAGGTCGATTATCTCGAAAACGGTAAGAGATATCGCAAAAATAATGGAATTTTCGATCCCCTATCGGAATACACCCGGTAAATCTATGCTTCCAAATATAAAAAACAAGTGCTGAATGTCCTAAATTGAAAAAAAAAAAATCTTAAAAAATTTTGTGTATTTTGAGAGCCAAAAAGACTAAAATCGGAAAATGTCGATTATCTCGAAAACGGTAAGAGATATCGCAAAAATAATGGATTTTTCGATCCCCTATCGGAATACACCCGGTAAATCTATGCAAATTTTGTGTATTTTGAGTGCCAAAAAGACTAAAATCGGAAAAGGTCGATTATCTCGAAAACGGTAAGAGATATCGCAAAAATAATGGAATTTTCGATCCCCTATCGGAATACACCCGGTAAATCTATGCTTCCAAATATAAAAAACAAGTGCTGAATGTCCTAAATTGAAAAAAAAAAAAATCTTAAAAAATTTTGAGTATTTTGAGAGCCAAAAAGACTAAAATCGGATAATGACGATTATCTCGAAAACGGTAAGAGATATCGCAAAAATAATGGATTTTTCGATCCCCTATCGGAATACACCCGGTAAATCTATGCAAATTTTGTGTATTTTGAGTGCCAAAAAGACTAAAATCGGAAAAGGTCGATTATCTCGAAAACGGTAAGAGATATCGCAAAAATAATGGAATTTTCGATCCCCTATCGGAATACACCCGGTAAATCTATGCTTCCAAATATAAAAAACAAGTGCTGAATGTCCTAAATTGAAAAAAAAAAAAATCTTAAAAAATTTTGAGTATTTTGAGAGCCAAAAAGACTAAAATCGGAAAATGTCGATTATCTCGAAAACGGTAAGAGATATCGCAAAAATAATGGATATTTCGATCCCCTATCGGAATACACCCGGTAAATCTATGCAAATTTTGTGTATTTTGAGTGCCAAAAAGACTAAAATCGGAAAAGGTCGATTATCTCGAAAAGGGTAAGAGATATCGCAAAAATAATGGAATTTTCGATCCCCTATCGGAATACACCCGGTAAATCTATGCTTCCAAATATAAAAAACAAGTGCTGAATGTCCTAAATTGAAAAAAAAAAAATCTTAAAAAATTTTGAGTATTTTGAGAGCCAAAAAGACTAAAATCGGAAAATGTCGATTATCTCGAAAACGGTAAGAGATATCGCAAAAATAATGGATTTTTCGATCCCCTATCGGAATACACCCGGTAAATCTATGCAAATTTTGTGTATTTTGAGTGCCAAAAAGACTAAAATCGGAAAAGGTCGATTATCTCGAAAACGGTAAGAGATATCGCAAAAATAATGGAATTTTCGATCCCCTATCGGAATACACCCGGTAAATCTATGCTTCCAAATATAAAAAACAAGTGCTGAATGTCCTAAATTGAAAAAAAAAAAAATCTTAAAAAATTTTGTGTATTTTGAGAGCCAAAAAGACTAAAATCGGAAAATGTCGATTATCTCGAAAACGGTAAGAGATATCGCAAAAATAATGGATTTTTCGATCCCCTATCGGAATACACCCGGTAAATCTATGCAAATTTTGTGTATTTTGAGTGCCAAAAAGACTAAAATCGGAAAAGGTCGATTATCTCGAAAACGGTAAGAGATATCGCAAAAATAATGGAATTTTCGATCCCCTATCGGAATACACCCGGTAAATCTATGCTTCCAAATATAAAAAACAAGTGCTGAATGTCCTAAATTGAAAAAAAAAAAAATCTTAAAAAATTTTGAGTATTTTGAGAGCCAAAAAGACTAAAATCGGAAAATGTCGATTATCTCGAAAACGGTAAGAGATATCGCAAAAATAATGGATTTTTCGATCCCCTATCGGAATACACCCGGTAAATCTATGCAAATTTTGTGTATTTTGAGTGCCAAAAAGACTAAAATCGGAAAAGGTCGATTATCTCGAAAACGGTAAGAGATATCGCAAAAATAATGGAATTTTCGATCCCCTATCGGAATACACCCGGTAAATCTATGCTTCCAAATATAAAAAACAAGTGCTGAATGTCCTAAATTGAAAAAAAAAAAATCTTAAAAAATTTTGTGTATTTTGAGAGCCAAAAAGACTAAAATCGGAAAATGTCGATTATCTCGAAAACGGTAAGAGATATCGCAAAAATAATGGATTTTTCGATCCCCTATCGGAATACACCCGGTAAATCTATGCAAATTTTGTGTATTTTGAGAGCCAAAAAGACTAAAATCGGAAAAGGTCGATTATCTCGATAACGGTAAGAGATATCGCAAAAATAATGGAATTTTCGATCCCCTATCGGAATACACCCGGTAAATCTATGCTTCCAAATATAAAAAACAAGTGCTGAATGTCCTAAATTGTAAAAAAAAAAAATCTTAAAAAATTTTGAGTATTTTGAGAGCCAAAAAGACTAAAATCGGAAAATGTCGATTATCTCGAAAACGGTAAGAGATATCGCAAAAATAATAGATTTTTCGATCCCCTATCGGAATACACCCGGTAAATCTATGCTTCCAAATATAAAAAACCAGTGCTGAATGTCCTAAATTGAAAAAAAAAAAAATCTTAAAAAATTTTGAGTATTTTGAGTGCCAAAAAGACTAAAATTGGAAAAGGTCGATTATCTCGAAAACGGTAAGAGATATCGCAAAAATAATGGAATTTTCGATCCCCTATCGGAATACACCCGGTAAATCTATGCTTCCAAATATAAAAAACAAGTGCTGAATGTCCTAAATTGAAAAAAAAAAAAATCTTAAAAAATTTTGAGTATTTTGAGAGCCAAAAAGACTAAAATCGGAAAATGTCGATTATCTCGAAAACGGTAAGAGATATCGCAAAAATAATGGATTTTTCGATCCCCTATCGGAATACACCCGGTAAATCTATGCAAATTTTGTGTATTTTGAGTGCCAAAAAGACTAAAATCGGAAAAGGTCGATTATCTCGAAAACGGTAAGAGATATCGCAAAAATAATGGGTTTTTCGATCCCCTATCGGAATACACCCGGTAAATCTATGCAAATTTTGTGTATTTTGAGTGCCAAAAAGACTAAAATCGGAAAAGGTCGATTATCTCGAAAACGGTAAGAGATATCGCAAAAATAATGGAATTTTCGATCCCCTATCGGAATACACCCGGTAAATCTATGCTTCCAAATATAAAAAACAAGTGCTGAATGTCCTAAATTGAAAAAAAAAAAAAATCTTAAAAAATTTTGAGTATTTTGAGAGCCAAAAAGACTAAAATCGGAAAATGTCGATTATCTCGAAAACGGTAAGAGATATCGCAAAAATAATGGATTTTTCGATCCCCTATCGGAATACACCCGGTAAATCTATACAAATTTTGTGTATTTTGAGTGCCAAAAAGACTAAAATTGGAAAAGGTCGATTATCTCGAAAACGGTAAGAGATATCGCAAAAATAATGGAATTTTCGATCCCCTATCGGAATACACCCGGTAAATCTATGCTTCCAAATATAAAAAACAAGTGCTGAATGTCCTAAATTGAAAAAAAAAAAATCTTAAAAAATGTTGTGTATTTTGAGAGCCAAAAAGACTAAAATCGGAAAATGTCGATTATCTCGAAAACGGTAAGAGATATCGCAAAAATAATGGATTTTTCGATCCCCTATCGGAATACACCCGGTAAATTTATGCAAATTTTGTGTATTTTGAGTGCCAAAAAGACTAAAATCGGAAAAGGTCGATTATCTCGAAAACGGTAAGAGATATCGCAAAAATAATGGAATTTTCGATCCCCTATCGGAATACACCCGGTAAATCTATGCTTCCAAATATAAAAAACAAGTGCTGAATGTCCTAAATTGAAAAAAAAAAAAATCTTAAAAAATTTTGAGTATTTTGAGAGCCAAAAAGACTAAAATCGGAAAATGTCGATTATCTCGAAAACGGTAAGAGATATCGCAAAAATAATAGATTTTTCGATCCCCTATCGGAATACACCCGGTAAATCTATGCTTCCAAATATAAAAAACAAGTGCTGAATGTCCTAAATTGAAAAAAAAAAAAATCTTAAAAAATTTTGAGTATTTTGAGTGCCAAAAAGACTAAAATCGGAAAAGGTCGATTATCTCGAAAACGGTAAGAGATATCGCAAAAATAATGGAATTTTCGATCCCCTATCGGAATACACCCGGTAAATCTATGCTTCCAAATATAAAAAACAAGTGCTGAATGTCCTAAATTGAAAAAAAAAAAAATCTTAAAAAATTTTGAGTATTTTGAGAGCCAAAAAGACTAAAATCGGAAAATGTCGATTATCTCGAAAACGGTAAGAGATATCGCAAAAATAATGGATTTTTCGATCCCCTATCGGAATACACCCGGTAAATCTATGCAAATTTTGTGTATTTTGAGTGCCAAAAAGACTAAAATCGGAAAAGGTCGATTATCTCGAAAACGGTAAGAGATATCGCAAAAATAATGGAATTTTCGATCCCCTATCGGAATACACCCGGTAAATCTATGCTTCCAAATATAAAAAACAAGTGCTGAATGTCCTAAATTGAAAAAAAAAAAAATCTTAAAAAATTTTGAGTATTTTGAGAGCCAAAAAGACTAAAATCGGAAAATGTCGATTATCTCGAAAACGGTAAGAGATATCGCAAAAATAATGGATATTTCGATCCCCTATCGGAATACACCCGGTAAATCTATGCAAATTTTGTGTATTTTGAGTGCCAAAAAGACTAAAATCGGAAAAGGTCGATTATCTCGAAAACGGTAAGAGATATCGCAAAAATAATGGAATTTTCGATCCCCTATCGGAATACACCCGGTAAATCTATGCTTCCAAATATAAAAAACAAGTGCTGAATGTCCTAAATTGAAAAAAAAAAAATCTTAAAAAATTTTGAGTATTTTGAGAGCCAAAAAGACTAAAATCGGAAAATGTCGATTATCTCGAAAACGGTAAGAGATATCGCAAAAATAATGGATTTTTCGATCCCCTATCGGAATACACCCGGTAAATCTATGCAAATTTTGTGTATTTTGAGTGCCAAAAAGACTAAAATCGGAAAAGGTCGATTATCTCGAAAACGGTAAGAGATATCGCAAAAATAATGGAATTTTCGATCCCCTATCGGAATACACCCGGTAAATCTATGCTTCCAAATATAAAAAACAAGTGCTGAATGTCCTAAATTGAAAAAAAAAAAATCTTAAAAAATTTTGTGTATTTTGAGAGCCAAAAAGACTAAAATCGGAAAATGTCGATTATCTCGAAAACGGTAAGAGATATCGCAAAAATAATGGATTTTTCGATCCCCTATCGGAATACACCCGGTAAATCTATGCAAATTTTGTGTATTTTGAGTGCCAAAAAGACTAAAATCGGAAAAGGTCGATTATCTCGAAAACGGTAAGAGATATCGCAAAAATAATGGGTTTTTCGATCCCCTATCGGAATACACCCGGTAAATCTATGCAAATTTTGTGTATTTTGAGTGCCAAAAAGACTAAAATCGGAAAAGGTCGATTATCTCGAAAACGGTAAGAGATATCGCAAAAATAATGGAATTTTCGATCCCCTATCGGAATACACCCGGTAAATCTATGCTTCCAAATATAAAAAACAAGTGCTGAATGTCCTAAATTGAAAAAAAAAAAAATCTTAAAAAATTTTGAGTATTTTGAGAGCCAAAAAGACTAAAATCGGAAAATGTCGATTATCTCGAAAACGGTAAGAGATATCGCAAAAATAATGGATTCTTCGATCCCCTATCGGAATACACCCGGTAAATCTATGCAAATTTTGTGTATTTTGAGTGCCAAAAAGACTAAAATCGGAAAAGGTCGATTATCTCGAAAACGGTAAGAGATATCGCAAAAATAATGGAATTTTCGATCCCCTATCGGAATACACCCGGTAAATCTATGCTTCCAAATATAAAAAACAAGTGCTGAATGTCCTAAATTGAAAAAAAAAAAATCTTAAAAAATGTTGTGTATTTTGAGAGCCAAAAAGACTAAAATCGGAAAATGTCGATTATCTCGAAAACGGTAAGAGATATCGCAAAAATAATGGATTTTTCGATCCCCTATCGGAATACACCCGGTAAATTTATGCAAATTTTGTGTATTTTGAGTGCCAAAAAGACTAAAATCGGAAAAGGTCGATTATCTCGAAAACGGTAAGAGATATCGCAAAAATAATGGAATTTTCGATCCCCTATCGGAATACACCCGGTAAATCTATGCTTCCAAATATAAAAAACAAGTGCTGAATGTCCTAAATTGAAAAAAAAAAAAATCTTAAAAAATTTTGAGTATTTTGAGAGCCAAAAAGACTAAAATCGGAAAATGTCGATTATCTCGAAAACGGTAAGAGATATCGCAAAAATAATGGATTTTTCGATCCCCTATCGGAATACACCCGGTAAATCTATGCAAATTTTGTGTATTTTGAGTGCCAAAAAGACTAAAGTCGGAAAAGGTCGATTATCTCGAAAACGGTAAGAGATATCGCAAAAATAATGGAATTTTCGATCCCCTATCGGAATACACCCGGTAAATCTATGCTTCCAAATATAAAAAACAAGTGCTGAATGTCCTAAATTGAAAAAAAAAAAATCTTAAAAAATTTTGAGTATTTTGAGAGCCAAAAAGACTAAAATCGGAAAATGTCGATTATCTCGAAAACGGTAAGAGATATCGCAAAAATAATGGATTTTTCGATCCCCTATCGGAATACACCCGGTAAATCTATGCAAATTTTGTGTATTTTGAGTGCCAAAAAGACTAAAATCGGAAAAGGTCGATTATCTCGAAAACGGTAAGAGATATCGCAAAAATAATGGAATTTTCGATCCCCTATCGGAATACACCCGGTATTTCTATGCTTCCAAATATAAAAAACAAGTGCTGAATGTCCTAAATTGAAAAAAAAAAAATCTTAAAAAATTTTGTGCATTTTGAGAGCCAAAAAGACTAAAATCGGAAAATGTCGATTATCTCGAAAACGGTAAGAGATATCGCAAAAATAATGGATTTTTCGATCCCCTATCGGAATACACCCGGTAAATCTATGCAAATTTTGTGTATTTTGAGTGCCAAAAAGACTAAAATCGGAAAA
The DNA here is from genome assembly GCA_958510855.1 of Rhagonycha lutea. Lineage (NCBI taxonomy): Eukaryota > Metazoa > Arthropoda > Insecta > Coleoptera > Cantharidae > Rhagonycha > Rhagonycha lutea. Next base: position 70,838,493 of record OY294038.1, read on the forward strand.
GGTCGATTATCTCGAAAACGGTAAGAGATATCGCAAAAATAATGGAATTTTCGATCCCCTATCGGAATACACCCGGTAAATCTATGCTTCCAAATATAAAAAACAAGTGCTGAATGTCCTAAATTGAAAAAAAAAAAAATCTTAAAAAATTTTGAGTATTTTGAGAGCCAAAAAGACTAAAATCGGAAAATGTCGATTATCTCGAAAACGGTAAGAGATATCGCAAAAATAATGGATTTTTCGATCCCCTATCGGAATACACCCGGTAAATCTATGCAAATTTTGTGTATTTTGAGTGCCAAAAAGACTAAAATCGGAAAAGGTCGATTATCTCGAAAACGGTAAGAGATATCGCAAAAATAATGGAATTTTCGATCCCCTATCGGAATACACCCGGTAAATCTATGCTTCCAAATATAAAAAACAAGTGCTGAATGTCCTAAATTGAAAAAAAAAAAATCTTAAAAAATTTTGAGTATTTTGAGAGCCAAAAAGACTAAAATCGGAAAATGTCGATTATCTCGAAAACGGTAAGAGATATCGCAAAAATAATGGATTTTTCGATCCCCTATCGGAATACACCCGGTAAATCTATGCAAATTTTGTGTATTTTGAGTGCCAAAAAGACTAAAATCGGAAAAGGTCGATTATCTCGAAAACGGTAAGAGATATCGCAAAAATAATGGAATTTTCGATCCCCTATCGGAATACACCCGGTAAATCTATGCTTCCAAATATAAAAAACAAGTGCTGAATGTCCTAAATTGAAAAAAAAAAAAATCTTAAAAAATTTTGAGTATTTTGAGAGCCAAAAAGACTAAAATCGGAAAATGTCGATTATCTCGAAAACGGTAAGAGATATCGTAAAAATAATGGATTTTTCGATCCCCTATCGGAATACACCCGGTAAATCTATGCAAATTTTGTGTATTTTGAGTGCCAAAAAGACTAAAATCGGAAAAGGTCGATTATCTCGAAAACGGTAAGAGATATCGCAAAAATAATGGAATTTTCGATCCCCTATCGGAATACACCCGGTAAATCTATGCTTCCAAATATAAAAAACAAGTGCTGAATGTCCTAAATTGAAAAAAAAAAAATCTTAAAAAATTTTGTGTATTTTGAGAGCCAAAAAGACTAAAATCGGAAAATGTCGATTATCTTGAAAAACGGTAAGAGATATCGCAAAAATAATGGATTTTTCGATCCCCTATCGGAATACACCCGGTAAATCTATGCAAATTTTGTGTATTTTGAGTGCCAAAAAGACTAAAATCGGAAAAGGTCGATTATCTCGAAAACGGTAAGAGATATCGCAAAAATAATGGAATTTTCGATCCCCTATCGGAATACACCCGGTAAATCTATGCTTCCAAATATAAAAAACAAGTGCTGAATGTCCTAAATTGAAAAAAAAAAAAATCTTAAAAAATTTTGATTATTTTGAGAGCCAAAAAGACTAAAATCGGAAAATGTCGATTATCTCGAAAACGGTAAGAGATATCGCAAAAATAATGGATTTTTCGATCCCCTATCGGAATACACCCGGTAAATCTATGCAAATTTTGTGTATTTTGAGTGCCAAAAAGACTAAAATCGGAAAAGGTCGATTATCTCGAAAACGGTAAGAGATATCGCAAAAATAATGGAATTTTCGATCCCCTATCGGAATACACCCGGTAAATCTATGCTTCCAAATATAAAAAACAAGTGCTGAATGTCCTAAATTGAAAAAAAAAAAAATCTTAAAAAATTTTGAGTATTTTGAGAGCCAAAAAGACTAAAATCGGAAAATGTCGATTATCTCGAAAACGGTAAGAGATATCGTAAAAATAATGGATTTTTCGATCCCCTATCGGAATACACCCGGTAAATCTATGCAAATTTTGTGTATTTTGAGTGCCAAAAAGACTAAAATCGGAAAAGGTCGATTATCTCGAAAACGGTAAGAGATATCGCAAAAATAATGGAATTTTCGATCCCCTATCGGAATATACCCGGTAAATCTATGCTTCCAAATATAAAAAACAAGTGCTGAATGTCCTAAATTGAAAAAAAAAAAAATCTTAAAAAATTTTGAGTATTTTGAGAGCCAAAAAGACTAAAATCGGAAAATGTCGATTATCTCGAAAACGGTAAGAGATATCGCAAAAATAATGGATTTTTCGATCCCCTATCGGAATACACCCGGTAAATCTATGCAAATTTTGTGTATTTTGAGTGCCAAAAAGACTAAAATCGGAAAAGGTCGATTATCTCGAAAACGGTAAGAGATATCGCAAAAATAATGGAATTTTCGATCCCCTATCGGAATACACCCGGTAAATCTATGCTTCCAAATATAAAAAACAAGTGCTGAATGTCCTAAATTGAAAAAAAAAAAAATCTTAAAAAATTTTGAGTATTTTGAGAGCCAAAAAGACTAAAATCGGAAAATGTCGATTATCTCGAAAACGGTAAGAGATATCGCAAAAATAATGGATTTTTCGATCCCCTATCGGAATACACCCGGTAAATCTATGCAAATTTTGTGTATTTTGAGTGCCAAAAAGACTAAAATCGGAAAAGGTCGATTATCTCGAAAACGGTAAGAGATATCGCAAAAATAATGGAATTTTCGATCCCCTATCGGAATACACCCGGTAAATCTATGCTTCCAAATATAAAAAACAAGTGCTGAATGTCCTAAATTGAAAAAAAAAAAAATCTTAAAAAATTTTGAGTATTTTGAGAGCCAAAAAGACTAAAATCGGAAAATGTCGATTATCTCGAAAACGGTAAGAGATATCGCAAAAATAATGGATTTTTCGATCCCCTATCGGAATACACCCGGTAAATCTATGCAAATTTTGTGTATTTTGAGTGCCAAAAAGACTAAAATCGGAAAAGGTCGATTATCTCGAAAACGGTAAGAGATATCGCAAAAATAATGGAATTTTCGATCCCCTATCGGAATACACCCGGTAAATCTATGCTTCCAAATATAAAAAACAAGTGCTGAATGTCCTAAATTGAAAAAAAAAAAAATCTTAAAAAATTTTGAGTATTTTGAGAGCCAAAAAGACTAAAATCGGAAAATGTCGATTATCTCGAAAACGGTAAGAGATATCGCAAAAATAATGGATTTTTCGATCCCCTATCGGAATACACCCGGTAAATCTATGCAAATTTTGTGTATTTTGAGTGCCAAAAAGACTAAAATCGGAAAAGGTCGATTATCTCGAAAACGGTAAGAGATATCGCAAAAATAATGGAATTTTCGATCCCCTATCGGAATACACCCGGTAAATCTATGCTTCCAAATATAAAAAACAAGTGCTGAATGTCCTAAATTGAAAAAAAAAAAATCTTAAAAAATTTTGTGTATTTTGAGAGCCAAAAAGACTAAAATCGGAAAATGTCGATTATCTCGAAAACGGTAAGAGATATCGCAAAAATAATGGATTTTTCGATCCCCTATCGGAATACACCCGGTAAATCTATGCAAATTTTGTGTATTTTGAGTGCCAAAAAGACTAAAGTCGGAAAAGGTCGATTATCTCGAAAACGGTAAGAGATATCGCAAAAATAATGGAATTTTCGATCCCCTATCGGAATACACCCGGTAAATCTATGCTTCCAAATATAAAAAACAAGTGCTGAATGTCCTAAATTGAAAAAAAAAAAATCTTAAAAAATTTTGAGTATTTTGAGAGCCAAAAAGACTAAAATCGGAAAATGTCGATTATCTCGAAAACGGTAAGAGATATCGCAAAAATAATGGATTTTTCGATCCCCTATCGGAATACACCCGGTAAATCTATGCAAATTTTGTTTATTTTGAGTGCCAAAAAGACTAAAATCGGAAAAGGTCGATTATCTCGAAAACGGTAAGAGATATCGCAAAAATAATGGAATTTTCGATCCCCTATCGGAATACACCCGGTAAATCTATGCTTCCAAATATAAAAAACAAGTGCTGAATGTCCTAAATTGAAAAAAAAAAAAATCTTAAAAAATTTTGTGTATTTTGAGAGCCAAAAAGACTAAAATCGGAAAATGTCGATTATCTCGAAAACGGTAAGAGATATCGCAAAAATAATGGATTTTTCGATCCCCTATCGGAATACACCCGGTAAATCTATGCAAATTTTGTGTATTTTGAGTGCCAAAAAGACTAAAATCGGAAAAGGTCGATTATCTCGAAAACGGTAAGAGATATCGCAAAAATAATGGAATTTTCGATCCCCTATCGGAATACACCCGGTATTTCTATGCTTCCAAATATAAAAAACAAGTGCTGAATGTCCTAAATTGAAAAAAAAAAAAATCTTAAAAAATTTTGTGCATTTTGAGAGCCAAAAAGACTAAAATCGGAAAATGTCGATTATCTCGAAAACGGTAAGAGATATCGCAAAAATAATGGATTTTTCGATCCCCTATCGGAATACACCCGGTAAATCTATGCAAATTTTGTGTATTTTGAGTGCCAAAAAGACTAAAATCGGAAAAGGTCGATTATCTCGAAAACGGTAAGAGATATCGCAAAAATAATGGAATTTTCGATCCCCTATCGGAATACACCCGGTAAATCTATGCTTCCAAATATAAAAAACAAGTGCTGAATGTCCTAAATTGAAAAAAAAAAAAATCTTAAAAAATTTTGAGTATTTTGAGAGCCAAAAAGACTAAAATCGGAAAATGTCGATTATCTCGAAAACGGTAAGAGATATCGCAAAAATAATGGATTTTTCGATCCCCTATCGGAATACACCCGGTAAATCTATGCAAATTTTGTGTATTTTGAGTGCCAAAAAGACTAAAATCGGAAAAGGTCGATTATCTCGAAAACGGTAAGAGATATCGCAAAAATAATGGAATTTTCGATCCCCTATCGGAATACACCCGGTAAATCTATGCTTCCAAATATAAAAAACAAGTGCTGAATGTCCTAAATTGAAAAAAAAAAAATCTTAAAAAATTTTGTGTATTTTGAGAGCCAAAAAGACTAAAATCGGAAAATGTCGATTATCTCGAAAACGGTAAGAGATATCGCAAAAATAATGGATTTTTCGATCCCCTATCGGAATACACCCGGTAAATCTATGCAAATTTTGTGTATTTTGAGTGCCAAAAAGACTAAAATCGGAAAAGGTCGATTATCTCGAAAACGGTAAGAGATATCGCAAAAATAATGGAATTTTCGATCCCCTATCGGAATACACCCGGTAAATCTATGCTTCCAAATATAAAAAACAAGTGCTGAATGTCCTAAATTGAAAAAAAAAAAAATCTTAAAAAATTTTGAGTATTTTGAGAGCCAAAAAGACTAAAATCGGAAAATGACGATTATCTCGAAAACGGTAAGAGATATCGCAAAAATAATGGATTTTTCGATCCCCTATCGGAATACACCCGGTAAATCTATGCAAATTTTGTGTATTTTGAGTGCCAAAAAGACTAAAATCGGAAAAGGTCGATTATCTCGAAAACGGTAAGAGATATCGCAAAAATAATGGAATTTTCGATCCCCTATCGGAATACACCCGGTAAATCTATGCTTCCAAATATAAAAAACAAGTGCTGAATGTCCTAAATTGAAAAAAAAAAAAATCTTAAAAAATTTTGAGTATTTTGAGAGCCAAAAAGACTAAAATCGGAAAATGTCGATTATCTCGAAAACGGTAAGAGATATCGCAAAAATAATGGATATTTCGATCCCCTATCGGAATACACCCGGTAAATCTATGCAAATTTTGTGTATTTTGAGTGCCAAAAAGACTAAAATCGGAAAAGGTCGATTATCTCGAAAAGGGTAAGAGATATCGCAAAAATAATGGAATTTTCGATCCCCTATCGGAATACACCCGGTAAATCTATGCTTCCAAATATAAAAAACAAGTGCTGAATGTCCTAAATTGAAAAAAAAAAAATCTTAAAAAATTTTGAGTATTTTGAGAGCCAAAAAGACTAAAATCGGAAAATGTCGATTATCTCGAAAACGGTAAGAGATATCGTAAAAATAATGGATTTTTCGATCCCCTATCGGAATACACCCGGTAAATCTATGCAAATTTTGTGTATTTTGAGTGCCAAAAAGACTAAAATCGGAAAAGGTCGATTATCTCGAAAACGGTAAGAGATATCGCAAAAATAATGGAATTTTCGATCCCCTATCGGAATACACCCGGTAAATCTATGCTTCCAAATATAAAAAACAAGTGCTGAATGTCCTAAATTGAAAAAAAAAAAAAAATCTTAAAAAATTTTGAGTATTTTGAGAGCCAAAAAGACTAAAATCGGAAAATGTCGATTATCTCGAAAACGGTAAGAGATATCGCAAAAATAATGGATTTTTCGATCCCCTATCGGAATACACCCGGTAAATCTATGCAAATTTTGTGTATTTTGAGTGCCAAAAAGACTAAAATCGGAAAAGGTCGATTATCTCGAAAACGGTAAGAGATATCGCAAAAATAATGGAATTTTCGATCCCCTATCGGAATACACCCGGTAAATCTATGCTTCCAAATATAAAAAACAAGTGCTGAATGTCCTAAATTGAAAAAAAAAAAAATCTTAAAAAATTTTGAGTATTTTGAGAGCCAAAAAGACTAAAATCGGAAAATGTCGATTATCTCGAAAACGGTAAGAGATATCGCAAAAATAATGGATTTTTCGATCCCCTATCGGAATACACCCGGTAAATCTATGCAAATTTTGTGTATTTTGAGTGCCAAAAAGACTAAAATCGGAAAAGGTCGATTATCTCGAAAACGGTAAGAGATATCGCAAAAATAATGGAATTTTCGATCCCCTATCGGAATACACCCGGTAAATCTATGCTTCCAAATATAAAAAACAAGTGCTGAATGTCCTAAATTGAAAAAAAAAAAAATCTTAAAAAATTTTGAGTATTTTGAGAGCCAAAAAGACTAAAATCGGAAAATGTCGATTATCTCGAAAACGGTAAGAGATATCGCAAAAATAATGGATTTTTCGATCCCCTATCGGAATACACCCGGTAAATCTATGCAAATTTTGTGTATTTTGAGTGCCAAAAAGACTAAAATCGGAAAAGGTCGATTATCTCGAAAACGGTAAGAGATATCGCAAAAATAATGGAATTTTCGATCCCCTATCGGAATACACCCGGTAAATCTATGCTTCCAAATATAAAAAACAAGTGCTGAATGTCCTAAATTGAAAAAAAAAAAAATCTTAAAAAATTTTGAGTATTTTGAGAGCCAAAAAGACTAAAATCGGAAAATGTCGATTATCTCGAAAACGGTAAGAGATATCGCAAAAATAATGGATTTTTCGATCCCCTATCGGAATACACCCGGTAAATCTATGCAAATTTTGTGTATTTTGAGTGCCAAAAAGACTAAAATCGGAAAAGGTCGATTATCTCGAAAACGGTAAGAGATATCGCAAAAATAAAGGAATTTTCGATCCCCTATCGGAATACTCCCGGTAAATCTATGCTTCCAAATATAAAAAACAAGTGCTGAATGTCCTAAATTGAAAAAAAAAAAAATCTTAAAAAATTTTGAGTATTTTGAGAGCCAAAAAGACTAAAATCGGAAAATGTCGATTATCTCGAAAACGGTAAGAGATATCGCAAAAATAATGGATTTTTCGATCCCCTATCGGAATACACCCGGTAAATCTATGCAAATTTTGTGTATTTTGAGTGCCAAAAAGACTAAAATCGGAAAAGGTCGATTATCTCGAAAACGGTAAGAGATATCGCAAAAATAATGGAATTTTCGATCCCCTATCGGAATACACCCGGTAAATCTATGCTTCCAAATATAAAAAACAAGTGCTGAATGTCCTAAATTGAAAAAAAAAAAAATCTTAAAAAATTTTGTGTATTTTGAGAGCCAAAAAGACTAAAATCGGAAAATGTCGATTATCTCGAAAACGGTAAGAGATATCGCAAAAATAATGGATTTTTCGATCCCCTATCGGAATACACCCGGTAAATCTATGCAAATTTTGTGTATTTTGAGTGCCAAAAAGACTAAAGTCGGAAAAGGTCGATTATCTCGAAAACGGTAAGAGATATCGCAAAAATAATGGAATTTTCGATCCCCTATCGGAATACACCCGGTAAATCTATGCTTCCAAATATAAAAAACAAGTGCTGAATGTCCTAAATTGAAAAAAAAAAAATCTTAAAAAATTTTGAGTATTTTGAGAGCCAAAAAGACTAAAATCGGAAAATGTCGATTATCTCGAAAACGGTAAGAGATATCGCAAAAATAATGGATTTTTCGATCCCCTATCGGAATACACCCGGTAAATCTATGCAAATTTTGTGTATTTTGAGTGCCAAAAAGACTAAAATCGGAAAAGGTCGATTATCTCGAAAACGGTAAGAGATATCGCAAAAATAATGGAATTTTCGATCCCCTATCGGAATACACCCGGTAAATCTATGCTTCCAAATATAAAAAACAAGTGCTGAATGTCCTAAATTGAAAAAAAAAAAAATCTTAAAAAATTTTGTGTATTTTGAGAGCCAAAAAGACTAAAATCGGAAAATGTCGATTATCTCGAAAACGGTAAGAGATATCGCAAAAATAATGGATTTTTCGATCCCCTATCGGAATACACCCGGTAAATCTATGCAAATTTTGTGTATTTTGAGTGCCAAAAAGACTAAAATCGGAAAAGGTCGATTATCTCGAAAACGGTAAGAGATATCGCAAAAATAATGGAATTTTCGATCCCCTATCGGAATACACCCGGTATTTCTATGCTTCCAAATATAAAAAACAAGTGCTGAATGTCCTAAATTGAAAAAAAAAAAAATCTTAAAAAATTTTGTGCATTTTGAGAGCCAAAAAGACTAAAATCGGAAAATGTCGATTATCTCGAAAACGGTAAGAGATATCGCAAAAATAATGGATTTTTCGATCCCCTATCGGAATACACCCGGTAAATCTATGCAAATTTTGTGTATTTTGAGTGCCAAAAAGACTAAAATCGGAAAAGGTCGATTATCTCGAAAACGGTAAGAGATATCGCAAAAATAATGGAATTTTCGATCCCCTATCGGAATACACCCGGTAAATCTATGCTTCCAAATATAAAAAACAAGTGCTGAATGTCCTAAATTGAAAAAAAAAAAAATCTTAAAAAATTTTGAGTATTTTGAGAGCCAAAAAGACTAAAATCGGAAAATGTCGATTATCTCGAAAACGGTAAGAGATATCGCAAAAATAATGGATTTTTCGATCCCCTATCGGAATACACCCGGTAAATCTATGCAAATTTTGTGTATTTTGAGTGCCAAAAAGACTAAAATCGGAAAAGGTCGATTATCTCGAAAACGGTAAGAGATATCGCAAAAATAATGGAATTTTCGATCCCCTATCGGAATACACCCGGTAAATCTATGCTTCCAAATATAAAAAACAAGTGCTGAATGTCCTAAATTGAAAAAAAAAAAATCTTAAAAAATTTTGTGTATTTTGAGAGCCAAAAAGACTAAAATCGGAAAATGTCGATTATCTCGAAAACGGTAAGAGATATCGCAAAAATAATGGATTTTTCGATCCCCTATCGGAATACACCCGGTAAATCTATGCAAATTTTGTGTATTTTGAGTGCCAAAAAGACTAAAATCGGAAAAGGTCGATTATCTCGAAAACGGTAAGAGATATCGCAAAAATAATGGAATTTTCGATCCCCTATCGGAATACACCCGGTAAATCTATGCTTCCAAATATAAAAAACAAGTGCTGAATGTCCTAAATTGAAAAAAAAAAAAATCTTAAAAAATTTTGAGTATTTTGAGAGCCAAAAAGACTAAAATCGGATAATGACGATTATCTCGAAAACGGTAAGAGATATCGCAAAAATAATGGATTTTTCGATCCCCTATCGGAATACACCCGGTAAATCTATGCAAATTTTGTGTATTTTGAGTGCCAAAAAGACTAAAATCGGAAAAGGTCGATTATCTCGAAAACGGTAAGAGATATCGCAAAAATAATGGAATTTTCGATCCCCTATCGGAATACACCCGGTAAATCTATGCTTCCAAATATAAAAAACAAGTGCTGAATGTCCTAAATTGAAAAAAAAAAAAATCTTAAAAAATTTTGAGTATTTTGAGAGCCAAAAAGACTAAAATCGGAAAATGTCGATTATCTCGAAAACGGTAAGAGATATCGCAAAAATAATGGATATTTCGATCCCCTATCGGAATACACCCGGTAAATCTATGCAAATTTTGTGTATTTTGAGTGCCAAAAAGACTAAAATCGGAAAAGGTCGATTATCTCGAAAAGGGTAAGAGATATCGCAAAAATAATGGAATTTTCGATCCCCTATCGGAATACACCCGGTAAATCTATGCTTCCAAATATAAAAAACAAGTGCTGAATGTCCTAAATTGAAAAAAAAAAAATCTTAAAAAATTTTGAGTATTTTGAGAGCCAAAAAGACTAAAATCGGAAAATGTCGATTATCTCGAAAACGGTAAGAGATATCGCAAAAATAATGGATTTTTCGATCCCCTATCGGAATACACCCGGTAAATCTATGCAAATTTTGTGTATTTTGAGTGCCAAAAAGACTAAAATCGGAAAAGGTCGATTATCTCGAAAACGGTAAGAGATATCGCAAAAATAATGGAATTTTCGATCCCCTATCGGAATACACCCGGTAAATCTATGCTTCCAAATATAAAAAACAAGTGCTGAATGTCCTAAATTGAAAAAAAAAAAAATCTTAAAAAATTTTGTGTATTTTGAGAGCCAAAAAGACTAAAATCGGAAAATGTCGATTATCTCGAAAACGGTAAGAGATATCGCAAAAATAATGGATTTTTCGATCCCCTATCGGAATACACCCGGTAAATCTATGCAAATTTTGTGTATTTTGAGTGCCAAAAAGACTAAAATCGGAAAAGGTCGATTATCTCGAAAACGGTAAGAGATATCGCAAAAATAATGGAATTTTCGATCCCCTATCGGAATACACCCGGTAAATCTATGCTTCCAAATATAAAAAACAAGTGCTGAATGTCCTAAATTGAAAAAAAAAAAAATCTTAAAAAATTTTGAGTATTTTGAGAGCCAAAAAGACTAAAATCGGAAAATGTCGATTATCTCGAAAACGGTAAGAGATATCGCAAAAATAATGGATTTTTCGATCCCCTATCGGAATACACCCGGTAAATCTATGCAAATTTTGTGTATTTTGAGTGCCAAAAAGACTAAAATCGGAAAAGGTCGATTATCTCGAAAACGGTAAGAGATATCGCAAAAATAATGGAATTTTCGATCCCCTATCGGAATACACCCGGTAAATCTATGCTTCCAAATATAAAAAACAAGTGCTGAATGTCCTAAATTGAAAAAAAAAAAATCTTAAAAAATTTTGTGTATTTTGAGAGCCAAAAAGACTAAAATCGGAAAATGTCGATTATCTCGAAAACGGTAAGAGATATCGCAAAAATAATGGATTTTTCGATCCCCTATCGGAATACACCCGGTAAATCTATGCAAATTTTGTGTATTTTGAGAGCCAAAAAGACTAAAATCGGAAAAGGTCGATTATCTCGATAACGGTAAGAGATATCGCAAAAATAATGGAATTTTCGATCCCCTATCGGAATACACCCGGTAAATCTATGCTTCCAAATATAAAAAACAAGTGCTGAATGTCCTAAATTGTAAAAAAAAAAAATCTTAAAAAATTTTGAGTATTTTGAGAGCCAAAAAGACTAAAATCGGAAAATGTCGATTATCTCGAAAACGGTAAGAGATATCGCAAAAATAATAGATTTTTCGATCCCCTATCGGAATACACCCGGTAAATCTATGCTTCCAAATATAAAAAACAAGTGCTGAATGTCCTAAATTGAAAAAAAAAAAAATCTTAAAAAATTTTGAGTATTTTGAGTGCCAAAAAGACTAAAATTGGAAAAGGTCGATTATCTCGAAAACGGTAAGAGATATCGCAAAAATAATGGAATTTTCGATCCCCTATCGGAATACACCCGGTAAATCTATGCTTCCAAATATAAAAAACAAGTGCTGAATGTCCTAAATTGAAAAAAAAAAAAATCTTAAAAAATTTTGAGTATTTTGAGAGCCAAAAAGACTAAAATCGGAAAATGTCGATTATCTCGAAAACGGTAAGAGATATCGCAAAAATAATGGATTTTTCGATCCCCTATCGGAATACACCCGGTAAATCTATGCAAATTTTGTGTATTTTGAGTGCCAAAAAGACTAAAATCGGAAAAGGTCGATTATCTCGAAAACGGTAAGAGATATCGCAAAAATAATGGGTTTTTCGATCCCCTATCGGAATACACCCGGTAAATCTATGCAAATTTTGTGTATTTTGAGTGCCAAAAAGACTAAAATCGGAAAAGGTCGATTATCTCGAAAACGGTAAGAGATATCGCAAAAATAATGGAATTTTCGATCCCCTATCGGAATACACCCGGTAAATCTATGCTTCCAAATATAAAAAACAAGTGCTGAATGTCCTAAATTGAAAAAAAAAAAAATCTTAAAAAATTTTGAGTATTTTGAGAGCCAAAAAGACTAAAATCGGAAAATGTCGATTATCTCGAAAACGGTAAGAGATATCGCAAAAATAATGGATTTTTCGATCCCCTATCGGAATACACCCGGTAAATCTATGCAAATTTTGTGTATTTTGAGTGCCAAAAAGACTAAAATCGGAAAAGGTCGATTATCTCGAAAACGGTAAGAGATATCGCAAAAATAATGGAATTTTCGATCCCCTATCGGAATACACCCGGTAAATCTATGCTTCCAAATATAAAAAACAAGTGCTGAATGTCCTAAATTGAAAAAAAAAAAATCTTAAAAAATGTTGTGTATTTTGAGAGCCAAAAAGACTAAAATCGGAAAATGTCGATTATCTCGAAAACGGTAAGAGATATCGCAAAAATAATGGATTTTTCGATCCCCTATCGGAATACACCCGGTAAATTTATGCAAATTTTGTGTATTTTGAGTGCCAAAAAGACTAAAATCGGAAAAGGTCGATTATCTCGAAAACGGTAAGAGATATCGCAAAAATAATGGAATTTTCGATCCCCTATCGGAATACACCCGGTAAATCTATGCTTCCAAATATAAAAAACAAGTGCTGAATGTCCTAAATTGAAAAAAAAAAAATCTTAAAAAATTTTGAGTATTTTGAGAGCCAAAAAGACTAAAATCGGAAAATGTCGATTATCTCGAAAACGGTAAGAGATATCGCAAAAATAATAGATTTTTCGATCCCCTATCGGAATACACCCGGTAAATCTATGCTTCCAAATATAAAAAACAAGTGCTGAATGTCCTAAATTGAAAAAAAAAAAAATCTTAAAAAATTTTGAGTATTTTGAGTGCCAAAAAGACTAAAATCGGAAAAGGTCGATTATCTCGAAAACGGTAAGAGATATCGCAAAAATAATGGAATTTTCGATCCCCTATCGGAATACACCCGGTAAATCTATGCTTCCAAATATAAAAAACAAGTGCTGAATGTCCTAAATTGAAAAAAAAAAAATCTTAAAAAATTTTGAGTATTTTGAGAGCCAAAAAGACTAAAATCGGAAAATGTCGATTATCTCGAAAACGGTAAGAGATATCGCAAAAATAATGGATTTTTCGATCCCCTATCGGAATACACCCGGTAAATCTATGCAAATTTTGTGTATTTTGAGTGCCAAAAAGACTAAAATCGGAAAAGGTCGATTATCTCGAAAACGGTAAGAGATATCGCAAAAATAATGGAATTTTCGATCCCCTATCGGAATACACCCGGTAAATCTATGCTTCCAAATATAAAAAACAAGTGCTGAATGTCCTAAATTGAAAAAAAAAAAAATCTTAAAAAATTTTGAGTATTTTGAGAGCCAAAAAGACTAAAATCGGAAAATGTCGATTATCTCGAAAACGGTAAGAGATATCGCAAAAATAATGGATATTTCGATCCCCTATCGGAATACACCCGGTAAATCTATGCAAATTTTGTGTATTTTGAGTGCCAAAAAGACTAAAATCGGAAAAGGTCGATTATCTCGAAAACGGTAAGAGATATCGCAAAAATAATGGAATTTTCGATCCCCTATCGGAATACACCCGGTAAATCTATGCTTCCAAATATAAAAAACAAGTGCTGAATGTCCTAAATTGAAAAAAAAAAAATCTTAAAAAATTTTGAGTATTTTGAGAGCCAAAAAGACTAAAATCGGAAAATGTCGATTATCTCGAAAACGGTAAGAGATATCGCAAAAATAATGGATTTTTCGATCCCCTATCGGAATACACCCGGTAAATCTATGCAAATTTTGTGTATTTTGAGTGCCAAAAAGACTAAAATCGGAAAAGGTCGATTATCTCGAAAACGGTAAGAGATATCGCAAAAATAATGGAATTTTCGATCCCCTATCGGAATACACCCGGTAAATCTATGCTTCCAAATATAAAAAACAAGTGCTGAATGTCCTAAATTGAAAAAAAAAAAAATCTTAAAAAATTTTGTGTATTTTGAGAGCCAAAAAGACTAAAATCGGAAAATGTCGATTATCTCGAAAACGGTAAGAGATATCGCAAAAATAATGGATTTTTCGATCCCCTATCGGAATACACCCGGTAAATCTATGCAAATTTTGTGTATTTTGAGTGCCAAAAAGACTAAAATCGGAAAAGGTCGATTATCTCGAAAACGGTAAGAGATATCGCAAAAATAATGGGTTTTTCGATCCCCTATCGGAATACACCCGGTAAATCTATGCAAATTTTGTGTATTTTGAGTGCCAAAAAGACTAAAATCGGAAAAGGTCGATTATCTCGAAAACGGTAAGAGATATCGCAAAAATAATGGAATTTTCGATCCCCTATCGGAATACACCCGGTAAATCTATGCTTCCAAATATAAAAAACAAGTGCTGAATGTCCTAAATTGAAAAAAAAAAAAATCTTAAAAAATTTTGAGTATTTTGAGAGCCAAAAAGACTAAAATCGGAAAATGTCGATTATCTCGAAAACGGTAAGAGATATCGCAAAAATAATGGATTTTTCGATCCCCTATCGGAATACACCCGGTAAATCTATGCAAATTTTGTGTATTTTGAGTGCCAAAAAGACTAAAATCGGAAAAGGTCGATTATCTCGAAAACGGTAAGAGATATCGCAAAAATAATGGAATTTTCGATCCCCTATCGGAATACACCCGGTAAATCTATGCTTCCAAATATAAAAAACAAGTGCTGAATGTCCTAAATTGAAAAAAAAAAAATCTTAAAAAATGTTGTGTATTTTGAGAGCCAAAAAGACTAAAATCGGAAAATGTCGATTATCTCGAAAACGGTAAGAGATATCGCAAAAATAATGGATTTTTCGATCCCCTATCGGAATACACCCGGTAAATTTATGCAAATTTTGTGTATTTTGAGTGCCAAAAAGACTAAAATCGGAAAAGGTCGATTATCTCGAAAACGGTAAGAGATATCGCAAAAATAATGGAATTTTCGATCCCCTATCGGAATACACCCGGTAAATCTATGCTTCCAAATATAAAAAACAAGTGCTGAATGTCCTAAATTGAAAAAAAAAAAATCTTAAAAAATTTTGAGTATTTTGAGAGCCAAAAAGACTAAAATCGGAAAATGTCGATTATCTCGAAAACGGTAAGAGATATCGCAAAAATAATAGATTTTTCGATCCCCTATCGGAATACACCCGGTAAATCTATGCTTCCAAATATAAAAAACAAGTGCTGAATGTCCTAAATTGAAAAAAAAAAAAATCTTAAAAAATTTTGAGTATTTTGAGTGCCAAAAAGACTAAAATCGGAAAAGGTCGATTATCTCGAAAACGGTAAGAGATATCGCAAAAATAATGGAATTTTCGATCCCCTATCGGAATACACCCGGTAAATCTATGCTTCCAAATATAAAAAACAAGTGCTGAATGTCCTAAATTGAAAAAAAAAAAATCTTAAAAAATTTTGAGTATTTTGAGAGCCAAAAAGACTAAAATCGGAAAATGTCGATTATCTCGAAAACGGTAAGAGATATCGCAAAAATAATGGATTTTTCGATCCCCTATCGGAATACACCCGGTAAATCTATGCAAATTTTGTGTATTTTGAGTGCCAAAAAGACTAAAATCGGAAAAGGTCGATTATCTCGAAAACGGTAAGAGATATCGCAAAAATAATGGAATTTTCGATCCCCTATCGGAATACACCCGGTAAATCTATGCTTCCAAATATAAAAAACAAGTGCTGAATGTCCTAAATTGAAAAAAAAAAAAATCTTAAAAAATTTTGAGTATTTTGAGAGCCAAAAAGACTAAAATCGGAAAATGTCGATTATCTCGAAAACGGTAAGAGATATCGCAAAAATAATGGATATTTCGATCCCCTATCGGAATACACCCGGTAAATCTATGCAAATTTTGTGTATTTTGAGTGCCAAAAAGACTAAAATCGGAAAAGGTCGATTATCTCGAAAACGGTAAGAGATATCGCAAAAATAATGGAATTTTCGATCCCCTATCGGAATACACCCGGTAAATCTATGCTTCCAAATATAAAAAACAAGTGCTGAATGTCCTAAATTGAAAAAAAAAAAATCTTAAAAAATTTTGAGTATTTTGAGAGCCAAAAAGACTTAAATCGGAAAATGTCGATTATCTCGAAAACGGTAAGAGATATCGCAAAAATAATGGATTTTTCGATCCCCTATCGGAATACACCCGGTAAATCTATGCAAATTTTGTGTATTTTGAGTGCCAAAAAGACTAAAATCGGAAAAGGTCGATTATCTCGAAAACGGTAAGAGATATCGCAAAAATAATGGAATTTTCGATCCCCTATCGGAATACACCCGGTAAATCTATGCTTCCAAATATAAAAAACAAGTGCTGAATGTCCTAAATTGAAAAAAAAAAAAATCTTAAAAAATTTTGTGTATTTTGAGAGCCAAAAAGACTAAAATCGGAAAATGTCGATTATCTCGAAAACGGTAAGAGATATCGCAAAAATAATGGATTTTTCGATCCCCTATCGGAATACACCCGGTAAATCTATGCAAATTTTGTGTATTTTGAGTGCCAAAAAGACTAAAATCGGAAAAGGTCGATTATCTCGAAAACGGTAAGAGATATCGCAAAAATAATGGGTTTTTCGATCCCCTATCGGAATACACCCGGTAAATCTATGCAAATTTTGTGTATTTTGAGTGCCAAAAAGACTAAAATCGGAAAAGGTCGATTATCTCGAAAACGGTAAGAGATATCGCAAAAATAATGGAATTTTCGATCCCCTATCGGAATACACCCGGTAAATCTATGCTTCCAAATATAAAAAACAAGTGCTGAATGTCCTAAATTGAAAAAAAAAAAAATCTTAAAAAATTTTGAGTATTTTGAGAGCCAAAAAGACTAAAATCGGAAAATGTCGATTATCTCGAAAACGGTAAGAGATATCGCAAAAATAATGGATTTTTCGATCCCCTATCGGAATACACCCGGTAAATCTATGCAAATTTTGTGTATTTTGAGTGCCAAAAAGACTAAAATCGGAAAAGGTCGATTATCTCGAAAACGGTAAGAGATATCGCAAAAATAATGGAATTTTCGATCCCCTATCGGAATACACCCGGTAAATCTATGCTTCCAAATATAAAAAACAAGTGCTGAATGTCCTAAATTGAAAAAAAAAAAATCTTAAAAAATGTTGTGTATTTTGAGAGCCAAAAAGACTAAAATCGGAAAATGTCGATTATCTCGAAAACGGTAAGAGATATCGCAAAAATAATGGATTTTTCGATCCCCTATCGGAATACACCCGGTAAATTTATGCAAATTTTGTGTATTTTGAGTGCCAAAAAGACTAAAATCGGAAAAGGTCGATTATCTCGAAAACGGTAAGAGATATCGCAAAAATAATGGAATTTTCGATCCCCTATCGGAATACACCCGGTAAATCTATGCTTCCAAATATAAAAAACAAGTGCTGAATGTCCTAAATTGAAAAAAAAAAAAATCTTAAAAAATTTTGAGTATTTTGAGAGCCAAAAAGACTAAAATCGGAAAATGTCGATTATCTCGAAAACGGTAAGAGATATCGCAAAAATAATAGATTTTTCGATCCCCTATCGGAATACACCCGGTAAATCTATGCTTCCAAATATAAAAAACAAGTGCTGAATGTCCTAAATTGAAAAAAAAAAAAATCTTAAAAAATTTTGAGTATTTTGAGTGCCAAAAAGACTAAAATCGGAAAAGGTCGATTATCTCGAAAACGGTAAGAGATATCGCAAAAATAATGGAATTTTCGATCCCCTATCGGAATACACCCGGTAAATCTATGCTTCCAAATATAAAAAACAAGTGCTGAATGTCCTAAATTGAAAAAAAAAAAATCTTAAAAAATTTTGAGTATTTTGAGAGCCAAAAAGACTAAAATCGGAAAATGTCGATTATCTCGAAAACGGTAAGAGATATCGCAAAAATAATGGATTTTTCGATCCCCTATCGGAATACACCCGGTAAATCTATGCAAATTTTGTGTATTTTGAGTGCCAAAAAGACTAAAATCGGAAAAGGTCGATTATCTCGAAAACGGTAAGAGATATCGCAAAAATAATGGGTTTTTCGATCCCCTATCGGAATACACCCGGTAAATCTATGCAAATTTTGTGTATTTTGAGTGCCAAAAAGACTAAAATCGGAAAAGGTCGATTATCTCGAAAACGGTAAGAGATATCGCAAAAATAATGGAATTTTCGATCCCCTATCGGAATACACCCGGTAAATCTATGCTTCCAAATATAAAAAACAAGTGCTGAATGTCCTAAATTGAAAAAAAAAAAAATCTTAAAAAATTTTGAGTATTTTGAGAGCCAAAAAGACTAAAATCGGAAAATGTCGATTATCTCGAAAACGGTAAGAGATATCGCAAAAATAATAGATTTTTCGATCCCCTATCGGAATACACCCGGTAAATCTATGCTTCCAAATATAAAAAACAAGTGCTGAATGTCCTAAATTGAAAAAAAAAAAAATCTTAAAAAATTTTGAGTATTTTGAGTGCCAAAAAGACTAAAATCGGAAAAGGTCGATTATCTCGAAAACGGTAAGAGATATCGCAAAAATAATGGAATTTTCGATCCCCTATCGGAATACACCCGGTAAATCTATGCTTCCAAATATAAAAAACAAGTGCTGAATGTCCTAAATTGAAAAAAAAAAAAATCTTAAAAAATTTTGAGTATTTTGAGAGCCAAAAAGACTAAAATCGGAAAATGTCGATTATCTCGAAAACGGTAAGAGATATCGCAAAAATAATGGATTTTTCGATCCCCTATCGGAATACACCCGGTAAATCTATGCAAATTTTGTGTATTTTGAGTGCCAAAAAGACTAAAATCGGAAAAGGTCGATTATCTCGAAAACGGTAAGAGATATCGCAAAAATAATGGAATTTTCGATCCCCTATCGGAATACACCCGGTAAATCTATGCTTCCAAATATAAAAAACAAGTGCTGAATGTCCTAAATTGAAAAAAAAAAAAATCTTAAAAAATTTTGAGTATTTTGAGAGCCAAAAAGACTAAAATCGGAAAATGTCGATTATCTCGAAAACGGTAAGAGATATCGCAAAAATAATGGATATTTCGATCCCCTATCGGAATACACCCGGTAAATCTATGCAAATTTTGTGTATTTTGAGTGCCAAAAAGACTAAAATCGGAAAAGGTCGATTATCTCGAAAACGGTAAGAGATATCGCAAAAATAATGGAATTTTCGATCCCCTATCGGAATACACCCGGTAAATCTATGCTTCCAAATATAAAAAACAAGTGCTGAATGTCCTAAATTGAAAAAAAAAAAATCTTAAAAAATTTTGAGTATTTTGAGAGCCAAAAAGACTAAAATCGGAAAATGTCGATTATCTCGAAAACGGTAAGAGATATCGCAAAAATAATGGATTTTTCGATCCCCTATCGGAATACACCCGGTAAATCTATGCAAATTTTGTGTATTTTGAGTGCCAAAAAGACTAAAATCGGAAAAGGTCGATTATCTCGAAAACGGTAAGAGATATCGCAAAAATAATGGGTTTTTCGATCCCCTATCGGAATACACCCGGTAAATCTATGCAAATTTTGTGTATTTTGAGTGCCAAAAAGACTAAAATCGGAAAAGGTCGATTATCTCGAAAACGGTAAGAGATATCGCAAAAATAATGGAATTTTCGATCCCCTATCGGAATACACCCGGTAAATCTATGCTTCCAAATATAAAAAACAAGTGCTGAATGTCCTAAATTGAAAAAAAAAAAAATCTTAAAAAATTTTGAGTATTTTGAGAGCCAAAAAGACTAAAATCGGAAAATGTCGATTATCTCGAAAACGGTAAGAGATATCGCAAAAATAATGGATTTTTCGATCCCCTATCGGAATACACCCGGTAAATCTATGCAAATTTTGTGTATTTTGAGTGCCAAAAAGACTAAAATCGGATAAGGTCGATTATCTCGAAAACGGTAAGAGATATCGCAAAAATAATGGAATTTTCGATCCCCTATCGGAATACACCCGGTAAATCTATGCTTCCAAATATAAAAAACAAGTGCTGAATGTCCTAAATTGAAAAAAAAAAAATCTTAAAAAATGTTGTGTATTTTGAGAGCCAAAAAGACTAAAATCGGAAAATGTCGATTATCTCGAAAACGGTAAGAGATATCGCAAAAATAATGGATTTTTCGATCCCCTATCGGAATACACCCGGTAAATTTATGCAAATTTTGTGTATTTTGAGTGCCAAAAAGACTAAAATCGGAAAAGGTCGATTATCTCGAAAACGGTAAGAGATATCGCAAAAATAATGGAATTTTCGATCCCCTATCGGAATACACCCGGTAAATCTATGCTTCCAAATATAAAAAACAAGTGCTGAATGTCCTAAATTGAAAAAAAAAAAAATCTTAAAAAATTTTGAGTATTTTGAGAGCCAAAAAGACTAAAATCGGAAAATGTCGATTATCTCGAAAACGGTAAGAGATATCGCAAAAATAATAGATTTTTCGATCCCCTATCGGAATACACCCGGTAAATCTATGCTTCCAAATATAAAAAACAAGTGCTGAATGTCCTAAATTGAAAAAAAAAAAAATCTTAAAAAATTTTGAGTATTTTGAGTGCCAAAAAGACTAAAATCGGAAAAGGTCGATTATCTCGAAAACGGTAAGAGATATCGCAAAAATAATGGAATTTTGGATCCCCTATCGGAATACACCCGGTAAATCTATGCTTCCAAATATAAAAAACAAGTGCTGAATGTCCTAAATTGAAAAAAAAAAAATCTTAAAAAATTTTGAGTATTTTGAGAGCCAAAAAGACTAAAATCGGAAAATGTCGATTATCTCGAAAACGGTAAGAGATATCGCAAAAATAATGGATTTTTCGATCCCCTATCGGAATACACCCGGTAAATCTATGCAAATTTTGTGTATTTTGAGTGCCAAAAAGACTAAAATCGGAAAAGGTCGATTATCTCGAAAACGGTAAGAGATATCGCAAAAATAATGGAATTTTCGATCCCCTATCGGAATACACCCGGTAAATCTATGCTTCCAAATATAAAAAACAAGTGCTGAATGTCCTAAATTGAAAAAAAAAAAAATCTTAAAAAATTTTGAGTATTTTGAGAGCCAAAAAGACTAAAATCGGAAAATGTCGATTATCTCGAAAACGGTAAGAGATATCGCAAAAATAATGGATATTTCGATCCCCTATCGGAATACACCCGGTAAATCTATGCAAATTTTGTGTATTTTGAGTGCCAAAAAGACTAAAATCGGAAAAGGTCGATTATCTCGAAAACGGTAAGAGATATCGCAAAAATAATGGAATTTTCGATCCCCTATCGGAATACACCCGGTAAATCTATGCTTCCAAATATAAAAAACAAGTGCTGAATGTCCTAAATTGAAAAAAAAAAAATCTTAAAAAATTTTGAGTATTTTGAGAGCCAAAAAGACTAAAATCGGAAAATGTCGATTATCTCGAAAACGGTAAGAGATATCGCAAAAATAATGGATTTTTCGATCCCCTATCGGAATACACCCGGTAAATCTATGCAAATTTTGTGTATTTTGAGTGCCAAAAAGACTAAAATCGGAAAAGGTCGATTATCTCGAAAACGGTAAGAGATATCGCAAAAATAATGGAATTTTCGATCCCCTATCGGAATACACCCGGTAAATCTATGCTTCCAAATATAAAAAACAAGTGCTGAATGTCCTAAATTGAAAAAAAAAAAAATCTTAAAAAATTTTGTGTATTTTGAGAGCCAAAAAGACTAAAATCGGAAAATGTCGATTATCTCGAAAACGGTAAGAGATATCGCAAAAATAATGGATTTTTCGATCCCCTATCGGAATACACCCGGTAAATCTATGCAAATTTTGTGTATTTTGAGTGCCAAAAAGACTAAAATCGGAAAAGGTCGATTATCTCGAAAACGGTAAGAGATATCGCAAAAATAATGGGTTTTTCGATCCCCTATCGGAATACACCCGGTAAATCTATGCAAATTTTGTGTATTTTGAGTGCCAAAAAGACTAAAATCGGAAAAGGTCGATTATCTCGAAAACGGTAAGAGATATCGCAAAAATAATGGAATTTTCGATCCCCTATCGGAATACACCCGGTAAATCTATGCTTCCAAATATAAAAAACAAGTGCTGAATGTCCTAAATTGAAAAAAAAAAAAATCTTAAAAAATTTTGAGTATTTTGAGAGCCAAAAAGACTAAAATCGGAAAATGTCGATTATCTCGAAAACGGTAAGAGATATCGCAAAAATAATGGATTTTTCGATCCCCTATCGGAATACACCCGGTAAATCTATGCAAATTTTGTGTATTTTGAGTGCCAAAAAGACTAAAATCGGAAAAGGTCGATTATCTCGAAAACGGTAAGAGATATCGCAAAAATAATGGAATTTTCGATCCCCTATCGGAATACACCCGGTAAATCTATGCTTCCAAATATAAAAAACAAGTGCTGAATGTCCTAAATTGAAAAAAAAAAAATCTTAAAAAATGTTGTGTATTTTGAGAGCCAAAAAGACTAAAATCGGAAAATGTCGATTATCTCGAAAACGGTAAGAGATATCGCAAAAATAATGGATTTTTCGATCCCCTATCGGAATACACCCGGTAAATTTATGCAAATTTTGTGTATTTTGAGTGCCAAAAAGACTAAAATCGGAAAAGGTCGATTATCTCGAAAACGGTAAGAGATATCGCAAAAATAATGGAATTTTCGATCCCCTATCGGAATACACCCGGTAAATCTATGCTTCCAAATATAAAAAACAAGTGCTGAATGTCCTAAATTGAAAAAAAAAAAAATCTTAAAAAATTTTGAGTATTTTGAGAGCCAAAAAGACTAAAATCGGAAAATGTCGATTATCTCGAAAACGGTAAGAGATATCGCAAAAATAATAGATTTTTCGATCCCCTATCGGAATACACCCGGTAAATCTATGCTTCCAAATATAAAAAACAAGTGCTGAATGTCCTAAATTGAAAAAAAAAAAAATCTTAAAAAATTTTGAGTATTTTGAGTGCCAAAAAGACTAAAATCGGAAAAGGTCGATTATCTCGAAAACGGTAAGAGATATCGCAAAAATAATGGAATTTTCGATCCCCTATCGGAATACACCCGGTAAATCTATGCTTCCAAATATAAAAAACAAGTGCTGAATGTCCTAAATTGAAAAAAAAAAAATCTTAAAAAATTTTGAGTATTTTGAGAGCCAAAAAGACTAAAATCGGAAAATGTCGATTATCTCGAAAACGGTAAGAGATATCGCAAAAATAATGGATTTTTCGATCCCCTATCGGAATACACCCGGTAAATCTATGCAAATTTTGTGTATTTTGAGTGCCAAAAAGACTAAAATCGGAAAAGGTCGATTATCTCGAAAACGGTAAGAGATATCGCAAAAATAATGGAATTTTCGATCCCCTATCGGAATACACCCGGTAAATCTATGCTTCCAAATATAAAAAACAAGTGCTGAATGTCCTAAATTGAAAAAAAAAAAAATCTTAAAAAATTTTGAGTATTTTGAGAGCCAAAAAGACTAAAATCGGAAAATGTCGATTATCTCGAAAACGGTAAGAGATATCGCAAAAATAATGGATATTTCGATCCCCTATCGGAATACACCCGGTAAATCTATGCAAATTTTGTGTATTTTGAGTGCCAAAAAGACTAAAATCGGAAAAGGTCGATTATCTCGAAAACGGTAAGAGATATCGCAAAAATAATGGAATTTTCGATCCCCTATCGGAATACACCCGGTAAATCTATGCTTCCAAATATAAAAAACAAGTGCTGAATGTCCTAAATTGAAAAAAAAAAAATCTTAAAAAATTTTGAGTATTTTGAGAGCCAAAAAGACTAAAATCGGAAAATGTCGATTATCTCGAAAACGGTAAGAGATATCGCAAAAATAATGGATTTTTCGATCCCCTATCGGAATACACCCGGTAAATCTATGCAAATTTTGTGTATTTTGAGTGCCAAAAAGACTAAAATCGGAAAAGGTCGATTATCTCGAAAACGGTAAGAGATATCGCAAAAATAATGGAATTTTCGATCCCCTATCGGAATACACCCGGTAAATCTATGCTTCCAAATATAAAAAACAAGTGCTGAATGTCCTAAATTGAAAAAAAAAAAAATCTTAAAAAATTTTGTGTATTTTGAGAGCCAAAAAGACTAAAATCGGAAAATGTCGATTATCTCGAAAACGGTAAGAGATATCGCAAAAATAATGGATTTTTCGATCCCCTATCGGAATACACCCGGTAAATCTATGCAAATTTTGTGTATTTTGAGTGCCAAAAAGACTAAAATCGGAAAAGGTCGATTATCTCGAAAACGGTAAGAGATATCGCAAAAATAATGGAATTTTCGATCCCCTATCGGAATACACCCGGTAAATCTATGCTTCCAAATATAAAAAACAAGTGCTGAATGTCCTAAATTGAAAAAAAAAAAAATCTTAAAAAATTTTGTGTATTTTGAGAGCCAAAAAGACTAAAATCGGAAAATGTCGATTATCTCGAAAACGGTAAGAGATATCGCAAAAATAATGGATTTTTCGATCCCCTATCGGAATACACCCGGTAAATCTATGCAAATTTTGTGTATTTTGAGTGCCAAAAAGACTAAAATCGGAAAAGGTCGATTATCTCGAAAACGGTAAGAGATATCGCAAAAATAATGGAATTTTCGATCCCCTATCGGAATACACCCGGTAAATCTATGCTTCCAAATATAAAAAACAAGTGCTGAATGTCCTAAATTGAAAAAAAAAAAAATCTTAAAAAATTTTGAGTATTTTGAGAGCCAAAAAGACTAAAATCGGAAAATGTCGATTATCTCGAAAACGGTAAGAGATATCGCAAAAATAATGGATTTTTCGATCCCCTATCGGAATACACCCGGTAAATCTATGCAAATTTTGTGTATTTTGAGTGCCAAAAAGACTAAAATCGGAAAAGGTCGATTATCTCGAAAACGGTAAGAGATATCGCAAAAATAATGGAATTTTCGATCCCCTATCGGAATACACCCGGTAAATCTATGCTTCCAAATATAAAAAACAAGTGCTGAATGTCCTAAATTGAAAAAAAAAAAATCTTAAAAAATTTTGTGTATTTTGAGAGCCAAAAAGACTAAAATCGGAAAATGTCGATTATCTCGAAAACGGTAAGAGATATCGCAAAAATAATGGATTTTTCGATCCCCTATCGGAATACACCCGGTAAATCTATTCAAATTTTGTGTATTTTGAGTGCCAAAAAGACTAAAATCGGAAAAGGTCGATTATCTCGATAACGGTAAGAGATATCGCAAAAATAATGGAATTTTCGATCCCCTATCGGAATACACCCGGTAAATCTATGCTTCCAAATATAAAAAACAAGTGCTGAATGTCCTAAATTGAAAAAAAAAAAAATCTTAAAAAATTTTGAGTATTTTGAGAGCCAAAAAGACTAAAATCGGAAAATGTCGATTATCTCGAAAACGGTAAGAGATATCGCAAAAATAATAGATTTTTCGATCCCCTATCGGAATACACCCGGTAAATCTATGCTTCCAAATATAAAAAACAAGTGCTGAATGTCCTAAATTGAAAAAAAAAAAAATCTTAAAAAATTTTGAGTATTTTGAGTGCCAAAAAGACTAAAATCGGAAAAGGTCGATTATCTCGAAAACGGTAAGAGATATCGCAAAAATAATGGAATTTTCGATCCCCTATCGGAATACACCCGGTAAATCTATGCTTCCAAATATAAAAAACAAGTGCTGAATGTCCTAAATTGAAAAAAAAAAAAATCTTAAAAAATTTTGAGTATTTTGAGAGCCAAAAAGACTAAAATCGGAAAATGTCGATTATCTCGAAAACGGTAAGAGATATCGCAAAAATAATGGATTTTTCGATCCCCTATCGGAATACACCCGGTAAATCTATGCAAATTTTGTGTATTTTGAGTGCCAAAAAGACTAAAATCGGAAAAGGTCGATTATCTCGAAAACGGTAAGAGATATCGCAAAAATAATGGAATTTTCGATCCCCTATCGGAATACACCCGGTAAATCTATGCTTCCAAATATAAAAAACAAGTGCTGAATGTCCTAAATTGAAAAAAAAAAAAATCTTAAAAAATTTTGAGTATTTTGAGAGCCAAAAAGACTAAAATCGGAAAATGTCGATTATCTCAAAAACGGTAAGAGATATCGCAAAAATAATGGATTTTTCGATCCCCTATCGGAATACACCCGGTAAATCTATGCAAATTTTGTGTATTTTGAGTGCCAAAAAGACTAAAATCGGAAAAGGTCGATTATCTCGAAAACGGTAAGAGATATCGCAAAAATAATGGAATTTTCGATCCCCTATCGGAATACACCCGGTAAATCTATGCTTCCAAATATAAAAAACAAGTGCTGAATGTCCTAAATTGAAAAAAAAAAAAATCTTAAAAAATTTTGTGTATGTTGAGAGCCAAAAAGACTAAAATCGGAAAATGTCGATTATCTCGAAAACGGTAAGAGATATCGCAAAAATAATGGATTTTTCGATCCCCTATCGGAATACACCCGGTAAATCTATGCAAATTTTGTGTATTTTGAGTGCCAAAAAGACTAAAATCGGAAAAGGTCGATTATCTCGAAAACGGTAAGAGATATCGCAAAAATAATGGAATTTTCGATCCCCTATCGGAATACACCCGGTAAATCTATGCTTCCAAATATAAAAAACAAGTGCTGAATGTCCTAAATTGAAAAAAAAAAAAATCTTAAAAAATTTTGAGTATTTTGAGAGCCAAAAAGACTAAAATCGGAAAATGTCGATTATCTCGAAAACGGTAAGAGATATCGCAAAAATAATGGATTTTTCGATCCCCTATCGGAATACACCCGGTAAATCTATGCAAATTTTGTGTATTTTGAGTGCCAAAAAGACTAAAATCGGAAAAGGTCGATTATCTCGAAAACGGTAAGAGATATCGCAAAAATAATGGAATTTTCGATCCCCTATCGGAATACACCCGGTAAATCTATGCTTCCAAATATAAAAAACAAGTGCTGAATGTCCTAAATTGAAAAAAAAAAAAATCTTAAAAAATTTTGTGTATTTTGAGAGCCAAAAAGACTAAAATCGGAAAATGTCGATTATCTCGAAAACGGTAAGAGATATCGCAAAAATAATGGATTTTTCGATCCCCTATCGGAATACACCCGGTAAATCTATGCAAATTTTGTGTATTTTGAGTGCCAAAAAGACTAAAATCGGAAAAGGTCGATTATCTCGAAAACGGTAAGAGATATCGCAAAAATAATGGAATTTTCGATCCCCTATCGGAATATACCCGGTAAGTCTATGCTTCCAAATATAAAAAACAAGTGCTGAATGTCCTAAATTGAAAAAAAAAAAAAATCTTAAAAAATTTTGAGTATTTTGAGAGCCAAAAAGACTAAAATCGGAAAATGTCGATTATCTCGAAAACGGTAAGAGATATCGCAAAAATAATGGATTTTTCGATCCCCTATCGGAATACACCCGGTAAATCTATGCAAATTTTGTGTATTTTGAGTGCCAAAAAGACTAAAATCGGAAAAGGTCGATTATCTCGAAAACGGTAAGAGATATCGCAAAAATAATGGAATTTTCGATCCCCTATCGGAATACACCCGGTAAATCTATGCTTCCAAATATAAAAAACAAGTGCTGAATGTCCTAAATTGAAAAAAAAAAAAATCTTAAAAAATTTTGTATATTTTGAGAGCCAAAAAGACTAAAATCGGAAAATGTCGATTATCTCGAAAACCGTAAGAGATATCGCAAAAATAATGGATTTTTCGATCCCCTATCGGATTACACCCGGTAAATCTATGCAAATTTTGTGTATTTTGAGTGCCAAAAAGACTAAAATCGGAAAAGGTCGATTATCTCGAAAACGGTAAGAGATATCGCAAAAATAATGGAATTTTCGATCCCCTATCGGAATACACCCGGTAAATCTATGCTTCCAAATATAAAAAACAAGTGCTGAATGTCCTAAATTGAAAAAAAAAAAATCTTAAAAAATTTTGTGTATTTTGAGAGCCAAAAAGACTAAAATCGGAAAATGTCGATTATCTCGAAAACGGTAAGAGATATCGCAAAAATAATGGATTTTTCGATCCCCTATCGGAATACACCCGGTAAATCTATGCAAATTTTGTGTATTTTGAGTGCCAAAAAGACTAAAATCGGAAAAGGTCGATTATCTCGATAACGGTAAGAGATATCGCAAAAATAATGGAATTTTCGATCCCCTATCGGAATACACCCGGTAAATCTATGCTTCCAAATATAAAAAACAAGTGCTGAATGTCCTAAATTGAAAAAAAAAAAAATCTTAAAAAATTTTGAGTATTTTGAGAGCCAAAAAGACTAAAATCGGAAAATGTCGATTATCTCGAAAACGGTAAGAGATATCGCAAAAATAATAGATTTTTCGATCCCCTATCGGAATACACCCGGTAAATCTATGCTTCCAAATATAAAAAACAAGTGCTGAATGTCCTAAATTGAAAAAAAAAAAAATCTTAAAAAATTTTGAGTATTTTGAGTGCCAAAAAGACTAAAATCGGAAAAGGTCGATTATCTCGAAAACGGTAAGAGATATCGCAAAAATAATGGAATTTTCGATCCCCTATCGGAATACACCCGGTAAATCTATGCTTCCAAATATAAAAAACAAGTGCTGAATGTCCTAAATTGAAAAAAAAAAAAATCTTAAAAAATTTTGAGTATTTTGAGAGCCAAAAAGACTAAAATCGGAAAATGTCGATTATCTCGAAAACGGTAAGAGATATCGCAAAAATAATGGATTTTTCGATCCCCTATCGGAATACACCCGGTAAATCTATGCAAATTTTGTGTATTTTGAGTGCCAAAAAGACTAAAATCGGAAAAGGTCGATTATCTCGAAAACGGTAAGAGATATCGCAAAAATAATGGAATTTTCGATCCCCTATCGGAATACACCCGGTAAATCTATGCTTCCAAATATAAAAAACAAGTGCTGAATGTCCTAAATTGAAAAAAAAAAAAATCTTAAAAAATTTTGAGTATTTTGAGAGCCAAAAAGACTAAAATCGGAAAATGTCGATTATCTCAAAAACGGTAAGAGATATCGCAAAAATAATGGATTTTTCGATCCCCTATCGGAATACACCCGGTAAATCTATGCAAATTTTGTGTATTTTGAGTGCCAAAAAGACTAAAATCGGAAAAGGTCGATTATCTCGAAAACGGTAAGAGATATCGCAAAAATAATGGAATTTTCGATCCCCTATCGGAATACACCCGGTAAATCTATGCTTCCAAATATAAAAAACAAGTGCTGAATGTCCTAAATTGAAAAAAAAAAAAATCTTAAAAAATTTTGTGTATGTTGAGAGCCAAAAAGACTAAAATCGGAAAATGTCGATTATCTCGAAAACGGTAAGAGATATCGCAAAAATAATGGATTTTTCGATCCCCTATCGGAATACACCCGGTAAATCTATGCAAATTTTGTGTATTTTGAGTGCCAAAAAGACTAAAATCGGAAAAGGTCGATTATCTCGAAAACGGTAAGAGATATCGCAAAAATAATGGAATTTTCGATCCCCTATCGGAATACACCCGGTAAATCTATGCTTCCAAATATAAAAAACAAGTGCTGAATGTCCTAAATTGAAAAAAAAAAAAATCTTAAAAAATTTTGAGTATTTTGAGAGCCAAAAAGACTAAAATCGGAAAATGTCGATTATCTCGAAAACGGTAAGAGATATCGCAAAAATAATGGATTTTTCGATCCCCTATCGGAATACACCCGGTAAATCTATGCAAATTTTGTGTATTTTGAGTGCCAAAAAGACTAAAATCGGAAAAGGTCGATTATCTCGAAAACGGTAAGAGATATCGCAAAAATAATGGAATTTTCGATCCCCTATCGGAATACACCCGGTAAATCTATGCTTCCAAATATAAAAAACAAGTGCTGAATGTCCTAAATTGAAAAAAAAAAAAATCTTAAAAAATTTTGTGTATTTTGAGAGCCAAAAAGACTAAAATCGGAAAATGTCGATTATCTCGAAAACGGTAAGAGATATCGCAAAAATAATGGATTTTTCGATCCCCTATCGGAATACACCCGGTAAATCTATGCAAATTTTGTGTATTTTGAGTGCCAAAAAGACTAAAATCGGAAAAGGTCGATTATCTCGAAAACGGTAAGAGATATCGCAAAAATAATGGAATTTTCGATCCCCTATCGGAATATACCCGGTAAGTCTATGCTTCCAAATATAAAAAACAAGTGCTGAATGTCCTAAATTGAAAAAAAAAAAAAATCTTAAAAAATTTTGAGTATTTTGAGAGCCAAAAAGACTAAAATCGGAAAATGTCGATTATCTCGAAAACGGTAAGAGATATCGCAAAAATAATGGATTTTTCGATCCCCTATCGGAATACACCCGGTAAATCTATGCAAATTTTGTGTATTTTGAGTGCCAAAAAGACTAAAATCGGAAAAGGTCGATTATCTCGAAAACGGTAAGAGATATCGCAAAAATAATGGAATTTTCGATCCCCTATCGGAATACACCCGGTAAATCTATGCTTCCAAATATAAAAAACAAGTGCTGAATGTCCTAAATTGAAAAAAAAAAAAATCTTAAAAAATTTTGTATATTTTGAGAGCCAAAAAGACTAAAATCGGAAAATGTCGATTATCTCGAAAACCGTAAGAGATATCGCAAAAATAATGGATTTTTCGATCCCCTATCGGATTACACCCGGTAAATCTATGCAAATTTTGTGTATTTTGAGTGCCAAAAAGACTAAAATCGGAAAAGGTCGATTATCTCGAAAACGGTAAGAGATATCGCAAAAATAATGGAATTTTCGATCCCCTATCGGAATACACCCGGTAAATCTATGCTTCCAAATATAAAAAACAAGTGCTGAATGTCCTAAATTGAAAAAAAAAAAAATCTTAAAAAATTTTGAGTATTTTGAGAGCCAAAAAGACTAAAATCGGAAAATGTCGATTATCTCGAAAACGGTAAGAGATATCGCAAAAATAAGGGATTTTTCGATCCCCTATCGGAATGCACCCGGTAAATCTATGCAAATTTTGTGTATTTTGAGTGCCAAAAAGACTAAAATCGGAAAAGGTCGATTATCTCGAAAACGGTAAGAGATATCGCAAAAATAATGGAATTTTCGATCCCCTATCGGAATACACCCGGTAAATCTATGCTTCCAAATATAAAAAACAAGTGCTGAATGTCCTAAATTGAAAAAAAAAAAAATCTTAAAAAATTTTGTGTATTTTGAGAGCCAAAAAGACTAAAATCGGAAAATGTCGATTATCTCGAAAACGGTAAGAGATATCGCAAAAATAATGGATTTTTCGATCCC
Source organism: Rhagonycha lutea (assembly GCA_958510855.1). NCBI lineage: Eukaryota > Metazoa > Arthropoda > Insecta > Coleoptera > Cantharidae > Rhagonycha > Rhagonycha lutea. The sequence goes on from OY294038.1 coordinate 70,870,529, forward strand.
CTATCGGAATACACCCGGTAAATCTATGCAAATTTTGTGTATTTTGAGTGCCAAAAAGACTAAAATCGGAAAAGGTCGATTATCTCGAAAACGGTAAGAGATATCGCAAAAATAATGGAATTTTCGATCCCCTATCGGAATACACCCGGTAAATCTATGCTTCCAAATATAAAAAACAAGTGCTGAATGTCCTAAATTGAAAAAAAAAAAAATCTTAAAAAATTTTGAGTATTTTGAGAGCCAAAAAGACTAAAATCGGAAAATGTCGATTATCTCGAAAACGGTAAGAGATATCGCAAAAATAATGGATTTTTCGATCCCCTATCGGAATACACCCGGTAAATCTATGCAAATTTTGTGTATTTTGAGTGCCAAAAAGACTAAAATCGGAAAAGGTCGATTATCTCGAAAACGGTAAGAGATATCGCAAAAATAATGGAATTTTCGATCCCCTATCGGAATACACCCGGTAAATCTATGCTTCCAAATATAAAAAACAAGTGCTGAATGTCCTAAATTGAAAAAAAAAAAAATCTTAAAAAATTTTGTGTATTTTGAGAGCCAAAAAGACTAAAATCGGAAAATGTCGATTATCTCGAAAACGGTAAGAGATATCGCAAAAATAATGGATTTTTCGATCCCCTATCGGAATACACCCGGTAAATCTATGCAAATTTTGTGTATTTTGAGTGCCAAAAAGACTAAAATCGGAAAAGGTCGATTATCTCGAAAACGCTAAGAGATATCGCAAAAATAATGGAATTTTCGATCCCCTATCGGAATACACCCGGTAAATCTATGCTTCCAAATATAAAAAACAAGTGCTGAATGTCCTAAATTGAAAAAAAAAAAAATCTTAAAAAATTTTGAGTATTTTGAGAGCCAAAAAGACTAAAATCGGAAAATGTCGATTATCCCGAAAACGGTAAGAGATATCGCAAAAATAATGGATTTTTCGATCCCCTATCGGAATACACCCGGTAAATCTATGCAAATTTTGTGTATTTTGAGTGCCAAAAAGACTAAAATCGGAAAATGTCGATTATCTCGAAAACGGTAAGAGATATCGCAAAAATAATGGAATTTTCGATCCCCTATCGGAATACACCCGGTAAATCTATGCAAATTTTGTGTATTTTGAGTGCCAAAAAGACTAAAATCGGAAAAGGTCGATTATCTCGAAAACGGTAAGAGATATCGCAAAAATAATGGAATTTTCGATCCCCTATCGGAATACACCCGGTAAATCTATGCTTCCAAATATAAAAAACAAGTGCTGAATGTCCTAAATTGAAAAAAAAAAAAATCTTAAAAAATTTTGAGTATTTTGAGAGCCAAAAAGACTAAAATCGGAAAATGTCGATTATCTCGAAAACGGTAAGAGATATCGCAAAAATAATGGATTTTTCGATCCCCTATCGGAATACACCCGGTAAATCTATGCTTCCAAATATAAAAAACAAGTGCTGAATGTCCTAAATTGAAAAAAAAAAAAATCTTAAAAAATTTTGTGTATTTTGAGAGCCAAAAAGACTAAAATCGGAAAATGTCGATTATCTCGAAAACGGTAAGAGATATCGCAAAAATAATGGATTTTTCGATCCCCTATCGGAATACACCCGGTAAATCTATGCAAATTTTGTGTATTTTGAGTGCCAAAAAGACTAAAATCGGAAAAGGTCGATTATCTCGAAAACGGTAAGAGATATCGCAAAAATAATGGAATTTTCGATCCCCTATCGGAATACACCCGGTAAATCTATGCTTCCAAATATAAAAAACAAGTGCTGAATGTCCTAAATTGAAAAAAAAAAAAATCTTAAAAAATTTTGAGTATTTTGAGAGCCAAAAAGACTAAAATCGGAAAATGTCGATTATCTCGAAAACGGTAAGAGATATCGCAAAAATAATGGATTTTTCGATCCCCTATCGGAATACACCCGGTAAATCTATGCAAATTTTGTGTATTTTGAGTGCCAAAAAGACTAAAATCGGAAAAGGTCGATTATCTCGAAAACGGTAAGAGATATCGCAAAAATAATGGAATTTTCGATCCCCTATCGGAATACACCCGGTAAATCTATGCTTCCAAATATAAAAAACAAGTGCTGAATGTCCTAAATTGAAAAAAAAAAAATCTTAAAAAATTTTGAGTATTTTGAGAGCCAAAAAGACTAAAATCGGAAAATGTCGATTATCTCGAAAACGGTAAGAGATATCGCAAAAATAATGGATTTTTCGATCCCCTATCGGAATACACCCGGTAAATCTATGCAAATTTTGTGTATTTTGAGTGCCAAAAAGACTAAAATCGGAAAAGGTCGATTATCTCGAAAACGGTAAGAGATATCGCAAAAATAATGGAATTTTCGATCCCCTATCGGAATACACCCGGTAAACCTATGCTTCCAAATATAAAAAACAAGTGCTGAATGTCCTAAATTGAAAAAAAAAAAAATCTTAAAAAATTTTGAGTATTTTGAGAGCCAAAAAGACTAAAATCGGAAAATGTCGATTATCTCGAAAACGGTAAGAGATATCGCAAAAATAATGGATTTTTCGATCCCCTATCGGAATACACCCGGTAAATCTATGCAAATTTTGTGTATTTTGAGTGCCAAAAAGACTAAAATCGGAAAAGGTCGATTATCTCGAAAACGGTAAGAGATATCGCAAAAATAATGGAATTTTCGATCCCCTATCGGAATACACCCGGTAAATCTATGCTTCCAAATATAAAAAACAAGTGCTGAATGTCCTAAATTGAAAAAAAAAAAAATCTTAAAAAATTTTGTGTATTTTGAGAGCCAAAAAGACTAAAATCGGAAAATGTCGATTATCTCGAAAACGGTAAGAGATATCGCAAAAATAATGGATTTTTCGATCCCCTATCGGAATACACCCGGTAAATCTATGCAAATTTTGTGTATTTTGAGTGCCAAAAAGACTAAAATCGGAAAAGGTCGATTATCTCGAAAACGGTAAGAGATATCGCAAAAATAATGGAATTTTCGATCCCCTATCGGAATACACCCGGTAAATCTATGCTTCCAAATATAAAAAACAAGTGCTGAATGTCCTAAATTGAAAAAAAAAAAATCTTAAAAAATTTTGAGTATTTTGAGAGCCAAAAAGACTAAAATCGGAAAATGTCGATTATCTCGAAAACGGTAAGAGATATCGCAAAAATAATGGATTTTTCGATCCCCTATCGGAATACACCCGGTAAATCTATGCAAATTTTGTGTATTTTGAGTGCCAAAAAGACTAAAATCGGAAAAGGTCGATTATCTCGAAAACGGTAAGAGATATCGCAAAAATAATGGAATTTTCGATCCCCTATCGGAATACACCCGGTAAATCTATGCTTCCAAATATAAAAAACAAGTGCTGAATGTCCTAAATTGAAAAAAAAAAAATCTTAAAAAATTTTGAGTATTTTGAGAGCCAAAAAGACTAAAATCGGAAAATGTCGATTATCTCGAAAACGGTAAGAGATATCGCAAAAATAATGGATTTTTCGATCCCCTATCGGAATACACCCGGTAAATCTATGCAAATTTTGTGTATTTTGAGTGCCAAAAAGACTAAAATCGGAAAAGGTCGATTATCTCGAAAACGGTAAGAGATATCGCAAAAATAATGGAATTTTCGATCCCCTATCGGAATACACCCGGTAAATCTATGCTTCCAAATATAAAAAACAAGTGCTGAATGTCCTAAATTGAAAAAAAAAAAAATCTTAAAAAATTTTGAGTATTTTGAGAGCCAAAAAGACTAAAATCGGAAAATGTCGATTATCTCGAAAACGGTAAGAGATATCGCAAAAATAATGGATTTTTCGATCCCCTATCGGAATACACCCGGTAAATCTATGCAAGTTTTGTGTATTTTGAGTGCCAAAAAGACTAAAATCGGAAAAGGTCGATTATCTCGAAAACGGTAAGAGATATCGCAAAAATAATGGAATTTTCGATCCCCTATCGGAATACACCCGGTAAATCTATGCTTCCAAATATAAAAAACAAGTGCTGAATGTCCTAAATTGAAAAAAAAAAAAATCTTAAAAAATTTTGTGTATTTTGAGAGCCAAAAAGACTAAAATCGGAAAATGTCGATTATCTCGAAAACGGTAAGAGATATCGCAAAAATAATGGATTTTTCGATCCCCTATCGGAATACACCCGGTAAATCTATGCAAATTTTGTGTATTTTGAGTGCCAAAAAGACTAAAGTCGGAAAAGGTCGATTATCTCGAAAACGGTAAGAGATATCGCAAAAATAATGGAATTTTCGATCCCCTATCGGAATACACCCGGTAAATCTATGCTTCCAAATATAAAAAACAAGTGCTGAATGTCCTAAATTGAAAAAAAAAAAAATCTTAAAAAATTTTGAGTATTTTGAGAGCCAAAAAGACTAAAATCGGAAAATGTCGATTATCTCGAAAACGGTAAGAGATATCGCAAAAATAATGGATATTTCGATCCCCTATCGGAATACACCCGGTAAACCTATGCAAATTTTGTGTATTTTGAGTGCCAAAAAGACTAAAATCGGAAAAGGTCGATTATCTCGAAAACGGTAAGAGATATCGCAAAAATAATGGAATTTTCGATCCCCTATCGGAATACACCCGGTAAATCTATGCTTCCAAATATAAAAAACGAGTGCTGAATGTCCTAAATTGAAAAAAAAAAAAATCTTAAAAAATTTTGTGTATTTTGAGAGCCAAAAAGACTAAAATCGGAAAATGTCGATTATCTCGAAAACGGTAAGAGATATCGCAAAAATAATGGATTTTTCGATCCCCTATCGGAATACACCCGGTAAATCTATGCAAATTTTGTGTATTTTGAGTGCCAAAAAGACTAAAATCGGAAAAGGTCGATTATCTCGAAAACGGTAAGAGATATCGCAAAAATAATGGAATTTTCGATCCCCTATCGGAATACACCCGGTAAATCTATGCTTCCAAATATAAAAAACAAGTGCTGAATGTCCTAAATTGAAAAAAAAAAAAATCTTAAAAAATTTTGTGTATTTTGAGAGCCAAAAAGACTAAAATCGGAAAATGTCGATTATCTCGAAAACGGTAAGAGATATCGCAAAAATAATGGATTTTTCGATCCCCTATCGGAATACACCCGGTAAATCTATGCAAATTTTGTGTATTTTGAGTGCCAAAAAGACTAAAATCGGAAAAGGTCGATTATCTCGAAAACGGTAAGAGATATCGCAAAAATAATGGAATTTTCGATCCCCTATCGGAATACACCCGGGAAATCTATGCTTCCAAATATAAAAAACAAGTGCTGAATGTCCTAAATTGAAAAAAAAAAAAATCTTAAAAAATTTTGTGTATTTTGAGAGCCAAAAAGACTAAAATCGGAAAATGTCGATTATCTCGAAAACGGTAAGAGATATCGCAAAAATAATGGATTTTTCGATCCCCTATCGGAATACACCCGGTAAATCTATGCAAATTTTGTGTATTTTGAGTGCCAAAAAGACTAAAATCGGAAAAGGTCGATTATCTCGAAAACGGTAAGAGATATCGCAAAAATAATGGAATTTTCGATCCCCTATCGGAATACACCCGGTAAATCTATGCTTCCAAATATAAAAAACAAGTGCTGAATGTCCTAAATTGAAAAAAAAAAAAATCTTAAAAAATTTTGTGTATTTTGAGAGCCAAAAAGACTAAAATCGGAAAATGTCGATTATCTCGAAAACGGTAAGAGATATCGCAAAAATAATGGATTTTTCGATCCCCTATCGGAATACACCCGGTAAATCTATGCAAATTTTGTGTATTTTGAGTGCCAAAAAGACTAAAATCGGAAAAGGTCGATTATCTCGAAAACGGTAAGAGATATCGCAAAAATAATGGAATTTTCGATCCCCTATCGGAATACACCCGGTAAATCTATGCTTCCAAATATAAAAAACAAGTGCTGAATGTCCTAAATTGAAAAAAAAAAAAATCTTAAAAAATTTTGAGTATTTTGAGAGCCAAAAAGACTAAAATCGGAAAATGTCGATTATCTCGAAAACGGTAAGAGATATCGCAAAAATAATGGATTTTTCGATCCCCTATCGGAATACACCCGGTAAATCTATGCAAATTTTGTGTATTTTGAGTGCCAAAAAGACTAAAATCGGAAAAGGTCGATTATCTCGAAAACGGTAAGAGATATCGCAAAAATAATGGAATTTTCGATCCCCTATCGGAATACACCCGGTAAATCTATGCTTCCAAATATAAAAAACAAGTGCTGAATGTCCTAAATTGAAAAAAAAAAAAATCTTAAAAAATTTTGTGTATTTTGAGAGCCAAAAAGACTAAAATCGGAAAATGTCGATTATCTCGAAAACGGTAAGAGATATCGCAAAAATAATGGATCTTTCGATCCCCTATCGGATTACACCCGGTAAATCTATGCAAATTTTGTGTATTTTGAGTGCCAAAAAGACTAAAATCGGAAAAGGTCGATTATCTCGAAAACGGTAAGAGATATCGCAAAAATAATGGAATTTTCGATCCCCTATCGGAATACACCCGGTAAATCTATGCTTCCAAATATAAAAAACAAGTGCTGAATGTCCTAAATTGAAAAAAAAAAAAATCTTAAAAAATTTTGTGTATTTTGAGAGCCAAAAAGACTAAAATCGGAAAATGTCGATTATCTCGAAAACGGTAAGAGATATCGCAAAAATAATGGATTTTTCGATCCCCTATCGGAATACACCCGGTAAATCTATGCAAATTTTGTGTATTTTGAGTGCCAAAAAGACTAAAATCGGAAAAGGTCGATTATCTCGAAAACGGTAAGAGATATCGCAAAAATAATGGAATTTTCGATCCCCTATCGGAATACACCCGGTAAATCTATGCTTCCAAATATAAAAAACAAGTGCTGAATGTCCTAAATTGAAAAAAAAAAAAATCTTAAAAAATTTTGTGTATTTTGAGAGCCAAAAAGACTAAAATCGGAAAATGTCGATTATCTCGAAAACGGTAAGAGATATCGCAAAATTAATGGATTTTTCGATCCCCTATCGGAATACACCCGGTAAATGTATGCAAATTTTGTGTATTTTGAGTGCCAAAAAGACTAAAATCGGAAAAGGTCGATTATCTCGAAAACGGTAAGAGATATCGCAAAAATAATGGAATTTTCGATCCCCTATCGGAATACACCCGGTAAATCTATGCTTCCAAATATAAAAAACAAGTGCTGAATGTCCTAAATTGAAAAAAAAAAAAATCTTAAAAAATTTTGTGTATTTTGAGAGCCAAAAAGACTAAAATCGGAAAATGTCGATTATCTCGAAAACGGTAAAAGATATCGCAAAAATAATGGATTTTTCGATCCCCTATCGGAATACACCCGGTAAATCTATGCAAATTTTGTGTATTTTGAGTGCCAAAAAGACTAAAATCGGAAAAGGTCGATTATCTCGAAAACGGTAAGTGATATCGCAAAAATAATGGAATTTTCGATCCCCTATCGGAATACACCCGGTAAATCTATGCTTCCAAATATAAAAAACAAGTGCTGAATGTCCTAAATTGAAAAAAAAAAAAATCTTAAAAAATTTTGTGTATTTTGAGAGCCAAAAAGACTAAAATCGGAAAATGTCGATTATCTCGAAAACGGTAAGAGATATCGCAAAAATAATGGATTTTTCGATCCCCTATCGGAATACACCCGGTAAATCTATGCAAATTTAGTGTATTTTGAGTGCCAAAAAGACTAAAATCGGAAAAGGTCGATTATCTCGAAAACGGTAAGAGATATCGCAAAAATAATGGAATTTTCGATCCCCTATCGGAATACACCCGGTAAATCTATGCAAATTTTGTGTATTTTGAGTGCCAAAAAGACTAAAATCGGAAAAGGTCGATTATCTCGAAAACGGTAAGAGATATCGCAAAAATAATGGAATTTTCGATCCCCTATCGGAATACACCCGGTAAATCTATGCTTCCAAATATAAAAAACAAGTGCTGAATGTCCTAAATTGAAAAAAAAAAAAATCTTAAAAAATTTTGAGTATTTTGAGAGCCAAAAAGACTAAAATCGGAAAATGTCGATTATCTCGAAAACGGTAAGAGATATCGCAAAAATAATGGATTTTTCGATCCCCTATCGGAATACACCCGGTAAATCTATGCAAATTTTGTGTATTTTGAGTGCCAAAAAGACTAAAATCGGAAAAGGTCGATTATCTCGAAAACGGTAAGAGATATCGCAAAAATAATGGAATTTTCGATCCCCTATCGGAATACACCCGGTAAATCTATGCTTCCAAATATAAAAAACAAGTGCTGAATGTCCTAAATTGAAAAAAAAAAAAATCTTAAAAAATTTTGTGTATTTTGAGAGCCAAAAAGACTAAAATCGGAAAATGTCGATTATCTCGAAAACGGTAAGAGATATCGCAAAAATAATGGATTTTTCGATCCCCTATCGGAATACACCCGGTAAATCTATGCAAATTTTGTGTATTTTGAGTGCCAAAAAGACTAAAATCGGAAAAGGTCGATTATCTCGAAAACGGTAAGAGATATCGCAAAAATAATGGAATTTTCGATCCCCTATCGGAATACACCCGGTAAATCTATGCTTCCAAATATAAAAAACAAGTGCTGAATGTCCTAAATTGAAAAAAAAAAAAATCTTAAAAAATTTTGAGTATTTTGAGAGCCAAAAAGACTAAAATCGGAAAATGTCGATTATCCCGAAAACGGTAAGAGATATCGCAAAAATAATGGATTTTTCGATCCCCTATCGGAATACACCCGGTAAATCTATGCAAATTTTGTGTATTTTGAGTGCCAAAAAGACTAAAATCGGAAAATGTCGATTATCTCGAAAACGGTAAGAGATATCGCAAAAATAATGGAATTTTCGATCCCCTATCGGAATACACCCGGTAAATCTATGCAAATTTTGTGTATTTTGAGTGCCAAAAAGACTAAAATCGGAAAAGGTCGATTATCTCGAAAACGGTAAGAGATATCGCAAAAATAATGGAATTTTCGATCCCCTATCGGAATACACCCGGTAAATCTATGCTTCCAAATATAAAAAACAAGTGCTGAATGTCCTAAATTGAAAAAAAAAAAAATCTTAAAAAATTTTGAGTATTTTGAGAGCCAAAAAGACTAAAAATCGGAAAATGTCGATTATCTCGAAAACGGTAAGAGATATCGCAAAAATAATGGATTTTTCGATCCCCTATCGGAATACACCCGGTAAATCTATGCTTCCAAATATAAAAAACAAGTGCTGAATGTCCTAAATTGAAAAAAAAAAAAATCTTAAAAAATTTTGTGTATTTTGAGAGCCAAAAAGACTAAAATCGGAAAATGTCGATTATCTCGAAAACGGTAAGAGATATCGCAAAAATAATGGATTTTTCGATCCCCTATCGGAATACACCCGGTAAATCTATGCAAATTTTGTGTATTTTGAGTGCCAAAAAGACTAAAATCGGAAAAGGTCGATTATCTCGAAAACGGTAAGAGATATCGCAAAAATAATGGAATTTTCGATCCCCTATCGGAATACACCCGGTAAATCTATGCTTCCAAATATAAAAAACAAGTGCTGAATGTCCTAAATTGAAAAAAAAAAAAATCTTAAAAAATTTTGAGTATTTTGAGAGCCAAAAAGACTAAAATCGGAAAATGTCGATTATCTCGAAAACGGTAAGAGATATCGCAAAAATAATGGATTTTTCGATCCCCTATCGGAATACACCCGGTAAATCTATGCAAATTTTGTGTATTTTGAGTGCCAAAAAGACTAAAATCGGAAAAGGTCGATTATCTCGAAAACGGTAAGAGATATCGCAAAAATAATGGAATTTTCGATCCCCTATCGGAATACACCCGGTAAATCTATGCTTCCAAATATAAAAAACAAGTGCTGAATGTCCTAAATTGAAAAAAAAAAAATCTTAAAAAATTTTGAGTATTTTGAGAGCCAAAAAGACTAAAATCGGAAAATGTCGATTATCTCGAAAACGGTAAGAGATATCGCAAAAATAATGGATTTTTCGATCCCCTATCGGAATACACCCGGTAAATCTATGCAAATTTTGTGTATTTTGAGTGCCAAAAAGACTAAAATCGGAAAAGGTCGATTATCTCGAAAACGGTAAGAGATATCGCAAAAATAATGGAATTTTCGATCCCCTATCGGAATACACCCGGTAAACCTATGCTTCCAAATATAAAAAACAAGTGCTGAATGTCCTAAATTGAAAAAAAAAAAAATCTTAAAAAATTTTGAGTATTTTGAGAGCCAAAAAGACTAAAATCGGAAAATGTCGATTATCTCGAAAACGGTAAGAGATATCGCAAAAATAATGGATTTTTCGATCCCCTATCGGAATACACCCGGTAAATCTATGCAAATTTTGTGTATTTTGAGTGCCAAAAAGACTAAAATCGGAAAAGGTCGATTATCTCGAAAACGGTAAGAGATATCGCAAAAATAATGGAATTTTCGATCCCCTATCGGAATACACCCGGTAAATCTATGCTTCCAAATATAAAAAACAAGTGCTGAATGTCCTAAATTGAAAAAAAAAAAATCTTAAAAAATTTTGTGTATTTTGAGAGCCAAAAAGACTAAAATCGGAAAATGTCGATTATCTCGAAAACGGTAAGAGATATCGCAAAAATAATGGATTTTTCGATCCCCTATCGGAATACACCCGGTAAATCTATGCAAATTTTGTGTATTTTGAGTGCCAAAAAGACTAAAATCGGAAAAGGTCGATTATCTCGAAAACGGTAAGAGATATCGCAAAAATAATGGAATTTTCGATCCCCTATCGGAATACACCCGGTAAATCTATGCTTCCAAATATAAAAAACAAGTGCTGAATGTCCTAAATTGAAAAAAAAAAAATCTTAAAAAATTTTGAGTATTTTGAGAGCCAAAAAGACTAAAATCGGAAAATGTCGATTATCTCGAAAACGGTAAGAGATATCGCAAAAATAATGGATTTTTCGATCCCCTATCGGAATACACCCGGTAAATCTATGCAAATTTTGTGTATTTTGAGTGCCAAAAAGACTAAAATCGGAAAAGGTCGATTATCTCGAAAACGGTAAGAGATATCGCAAAAATAATGGAATTTTCGTTCCCCTATCGGAATACACCCGGTAAATCTATGCTTCCAAATATAAAAAACAAGTGCTGAATGTCCTAAATTGAAAAAAAAAAAAATCTTAAAAAATTTTGAGTATTTTGAGAGCCAAAAAGACTAAAATCGGAAAATGTCGATTATCTCGAAAACGGTAAGAGATATCGCAAAAATAATGGATTTTTCGATCCCCTATCGGAATACACCCGGTAAATCTATGCAAATTTTGTGTATTTTGAGTGCCAAAAAGACTAAAATCGGAAAAGGTCGATTATCTCGAAAACGGTAAGAGATATCGCAAAAATAATGGAATTTTCGATCCCCTATCGGAATACACCCGGTAAATCTATGCTTCCAAATATAAAAAACAAGTGCTGAATGTCCTAAATTGAAAAAAAAAAAATCTTAAAAAATTTTGAGTATTTTGAGAGCCAAAAAGACTAAAATCGGAAAATGTCGATTATCTCGAAAACGGTAAGAGATATCGCAAAAATAATGGATTTTTCGATCCCCTATCGGAATACACCCGGTAAATCTATGCAAATTTTGTGTATTTTGAGTGCCAAAAAGACTAAAATCGGAAAAGGTCGATTATCTCGAAAACGGTAAGAGATATCGCAAAAATAATGGAATTTTCGATCCCCTATCGGAATACACCCGGTAAATCTATGCTTCCAAATATAAAAAACAAGTGCTGAATGTCCTAAATTGAAAAAAAAAAAAATCTTAAAAAATTTTGAGTATTTTGAGAGCCAAAAAGACTAAAATCGGAAAATGTCGATTATCTCGAAAACGGTAAGAGATATCGCAAAAATAATGGATTTTTCGATCCCCTATCGGAATACACCCGGTAAATCTATGCAAATTTTGTGTATTTTGAGTGCCAAAAAGACTAAAATCGGAAAAGGTCGATTATCTCGAAAACGGTAAGAGATATCGCAAAAATAATGGAATTTTCGATCCCCTATCGGAATACACCCGGTAAATCTATGCTTCCAAATATAAAAAACAAGTGCTGAATGTCCTAAATTGAAAAAAAAAAAAATCTTAAAAAATTTTGTGTATTTTGAGAGCCAAAAAGACTAAAATCGGAAAATGTCGATTATCTCGAAAACGGTAAGAGATATCGCAAAAATAATGGATTTTTCGATCCCCTATCGGAATACACCCGGTAAATCTATGCAAATTTTGTGTATTTTGAGTGCCAAAAAGACTAAAGTCGGAAAAGGTCGATTATCTCGAAAACGGTAAGAGATATCGCAAAAATAATGGAATTTTCGATCCCCTATCGGAATACACCCGGTAAATCTATGCTTCCAAATATAAAAAACAAGTGCTGAATGTCCTAAATTGAAAAAAAAAAAAATCTTAAAAAATTTTGAGTATTTTGAGAGCCAAAAAGACTAAAATCGGAAAATGTCGATTATCTCGAAAACGGTAAGAGATATCGCAAAAATAATGGATATTTCGATCCCCTATCGGAATACACCCGGTAAACCTATGCAAATTTTGTGTATTTTGAGTGCCAAAAAGACTAAAATCGGAAAAGGTCGATTATCTCGAAAACGGTAAGAGATATCGCAAAAATAATGGAATTTTCGATCCCCTATCGGAATACACCCGGTAAATCTATGCTTCCAAATATAAAAAACAAGTGCTGAATGTCCTAAATTGAAAAAAAAAAAAATCTTAAAAAATTTTGTGTATTTTGAGAGCCAAAAAGACTAAAATCGGAAAATGTCGATTATCTCGAAAACGGTAAGAGATATCGCAAAAATAATGGATTTTTCGATCCCCTATCGGAATACACCCGGTAAATCTATGCAAATTTTGTGTATTTTGAGTGCCAAAAAGACTAAAATCGGAAAAGGTCGATTATCTCGAAAACGGTAAGAGATATCGCAAAAATAATGGAATTTTCGATCCCCTATCGGAATACACCCGGTAAATCTATGCTTCCAAATATAAAAAACAAGTGCTGAATGTCCTAAATTGAAAAAAAAAAAAATCTTAAAAAATTTTGTGTATTTTGAGAGCCAAAAAGACTAAAATCGGAAAATGTCGATTATCTCGAAAACGGTAAGAGATATCGCAAAAATAATGGATTTTTCGATCCCCTATCGGAATACACCCGGTAAATCTATGCAAATTTTGTGTATTTTGAGTGCCAAAAAGACTAAAATCGGAAAAGGTCGATTATCTCGAAAACGGTAAGAGATATCGCAAAAATAATGGAATTTTCGATCCCCTATCGGAATACACCCGGGAAATCTATGCTTCCAAATATAAAAAACAAGTGCTGAATGTCCTAAATTGAAAAAAAAAAAAATCTTAAAAAATTTTGTGTATTTTGAGAGCCAAAAAGACTAAAATCGGAAAATGTCGATTATCTCGAAAACGGTAAGAGATATCGCAAAAATAATGGATTTTTCGATCCCCTATCGGAATACACCCGGTAAATCTATGCAAATTTTGTGTATTTTGAGTGCCAAAAAGACTAAAATCGGAAAATGTCGATTATCTCGAAAACGGTAAGAGATATCGCAAAAATAATGGAATTTTCGATCCCCTATCGGAATACACCCGGTAAATCTATGCTTCCAAATATAAAAAACAAGTGCTGAATGTCCTAAATTGAAAAAAAAAAAAATCTTAAAAAATTTTGTGTATTTTGAGAGCCAAAAAGACTAAAATCGGAAAATGTCGATTATCTCGAAAACGGTAAGAGATATCGCAAAAATAATGGATTTTTCGATCCCCTATCGGAATACACCCGGTAAATCTATGCAAATTTTGTGTATTTTGAGTGCCAAAAAGACTAAAATCGGAAAAGGTCGATTATCTCGAAAACGGTAAGAGATATCGCAAAAATAATGGAATTTTCGATCCCCTATCGGAATACACCCGGTAAATCTATGCTTCCAAATATAAAAAACAAGTGCTGAATGTCCTAAATTGAAAAAAAAAAAAATCTTAAAAAATTTTGAGTATTTTGAGAGCCAAAAAGACTAAAATCGGAAAATGTCGATTATCTCGAAAACGGTAAGAGATATCGCAAAAATAATGGATTTTTCGATCCCCTATCGGAATACACCCGGTAAATCTATGCAAATTTTGTGTATTTTGAGTGCCAAAAAGACTAAAATCGGAAAAGGTCGATTATCTCGAAAACGGTAAGAGATATCGCAAAAATAATGGAATTTTCGATCCCCTATCGGAATACACCCGGTAAATCTATGCTTCCAAATATAAAAAACAAGTGCTGAATGTCCTAAATTGAAAAAAAAAAAAATCTTAAAAAATTTTGTGTATTTTGAGAGCCAAAAAGACTAAAATCGGAAAATGTCGATTATCTCGAAAACGGTAAGAGATATCGCAAAAATAATGGATCTTTCGATCCCCTATCGGATTACACCCGGTAAATCTATGCAAATTTTGTGTATTTTGAGTGCCAAAAAGACTAAAATCGGAAAAGGTCGATTATCTCGAAAACGGTAAGAGATATCGCAAAAATAATGGAATTTTCGATCCCCTATCGGAATACACCCGGTAAATCTATGCTTCCAAATATAAAAAACAAGTGCTGAATGTCCTAAATTGAAAAAAAAAAAAATCTTAAAAAATTTTGTGTATTTTGAGAGCCAAAAAGACTAAAATCGGAAAATGTCGATTATCTCGAAAACGGTAAGAGATATCGCAAAAATAATGGATTTTTCGATCCCCTATCGGAATACACCCGGTAAATCTATGCAAATTTTGTGTATTTTGAGTGCCAAAAAGACTAAAATCGGAAAAGGTCGATTATCTCGAAAACGGTAAGAGATATCGCAAAAATAATGGAATTTTCGATCCCCTATCGGAATACACCCGGTAAATCTATGCTTCCAAATATAAAAAACAAGTGCTGAATGTCCTAAATTGAAAAAAAAAAAAATCTTAAAAAATTTTGTGTATTTTGAGAGCCAAAAAGACTAAAATCGGAAAATGTCGATTATCTCGAAAACGGTAAGAGATATCGCAAAATTAATGGATTTTTCGATCCCCTATCGGAATACACCCGGTAAATGTATGCAAATTTTGTGTATTTTGAGTGCCAAAAAGACTAAAATCGGAAAAGGTCGATTATCTCGAAAACGGTAAGAGATATCGCAAAAATAATGGAATTTTCGATCCCCTATCGGAATACACCCGGTAAATCTATGCTTCCAAATATAAAAAACAAGTGCTGAATGTCCTAAATTGAAAAAAAAAAAAATCTTAAAAAATTTTGTGTATTTTGAGAGCCAAAAAGACTAAAATCGGAAAATGTCGATTATCTCGAAAACGGTAAAAGATATCGCAAAAATAATGGATTTTTCGATCCCCTATCGGAATACACCCGGTAAATCTATGCAAATTTTGTGTATTTTGAGTGCCAAAAAGACTAAAATCGGAAAAGGTCGATTATCTCGAAAACGGTAAGTGATATCGCAAAAATAATGGAATTTTCGATCCCCTATCGGAATACACCCGGTAAATCTATGCTTCCAAATATAAAAAACAAGTGCTGAATGTCCTAAATTGAAAAAAAAAAAAATCTTAAAAAATTTTGTGTATTTTGAGAGCCAAAAAGACTAAAATCGGAAAATGTCGATTATCTCGAAAACGGTAAGAGATATCGCAAAAATAATGGATTTTTCGATCCCCTATCGGAATACACCCGGTAAATCTATGCAAATTTAGTGTATTTTGAGTGCCAAAAAGACTAAAATCGGAAAAGGTCGATTATCTCGAAAACGGTAAGAGATATCGCAAAAATAATGGAATTTTCGATCCCCTATCGGAATACACCCGGTAAATCTATGCAAATTTTGTGTATTTTGAGTGCCAAAAAGACTAAAATCGGAAAAGGTCGATTATCTCGAAAACGGTAAGAGATATCGCAAAAATAATGGAATTTTCGATCCCCTATCGGAATACACCCGGTAAATCTATGCTTCCAAATATAAAAAACAAGTGCTGAATGTCCTAAATTGAAAAAAAAAAAAATCTTAAAAAATTTTGAGTATTTTGAGAGCCAAAAAGACTAAAATCGGAAAATGTCGATTATCTCGAAAACGGTAAGAGATATCGCAAAAATAATGGATTTTTCGATCCCCTATCGGAATACACCCGGTAAATCTATGCAAATTTTGTGTATTTTGAGTGCCAAAAAGACTAAAATCGGAAAAGGTCGATTATCTCGAAAACGGTAAGAGATATCGCAAAAATAATGGAATTTTCGATCCCCTATCGGAATAAACCTGGTAAATCTATGCTTCCAAATATAAAAAACAAGTGCTGAATGTCCTAAATTGAAAAAAAAAAAAATCTTAAAAAATTTTGTGTATTTTGAGAGCCAAAAAGACTAAAATCGGAAAATGTCGATTATCTCGAAAACGGTAAGAGATATCGCAAAAATAATGGATCTTTCGATCCCCTATCGGATTACACCCGGTAAATCTATGCAAATTTTGTGTATTTTGAGTGCCAAAAAGACTAAAATCGGAAAAGGTCGA
This sequence comes from Rhagonycha lutea, assembly GCA_958510855.1. NCBI lineage: Eukaryota > Metazoa > Arthropoda > Insecta > Coleoptera > Cantharidae > Rhagonycha > Rhagonycha lutea. The sequence continues at coordinate 70,887,235 of OY294038.1, forward strand.
TTATCTCGAAAACGGTAAGAGATATCGCAAAAATAATGGAATTTTCGATCCCCTATCGGAATACACCCGGTAAATCTATGCTTCCAAATATAAAAAACAAGTGCTGAATGTCCTAAATTGAAAAAAAAAAAAATCTTAAAAAATTTTGTGTATTTTGAGAGCCAAAAAGACTAAAATCGGAAAATGTCGATTATCTCGAAAACGGTAAGAGATATCGCAAAAATAATGGATTTTTCGATCCCCTATCGGAATACACCCGGTAAATCTATGCAAATTTTGTGTATTTTGAGTGCCAAAAAGACTAAAATCGGAAAAGGTCGATTATCTCGAAAACGGTAAGAGATATCGCAAAAATAATGGAATTTTCGATCCCCTATCGGAATACACCCGGTAAATCTATGCTTCCAAATATAAAAAACAAGTGCTGAATGTCCTAAATTGAAAAAAAAAAAAATCTTAAAAAATTTTGTGTATTTTGAGAGCCAAAAAGACTAAAATCGGAAAATGTCGATTATCTCGAAAACGGTAAGAGATATCGCAAAATTAATGGATTTTTCGATCCCCTATCGGAATACACCCGGTAAATGTATGCAAATTTTGTGTATTTTGAGTGCCAAAAAGACTAAAATCGGAAAAGGTCGATTATCTCGAAAACGGTAAGAGATATCGCAAAAATAATGGAATTTTCGATCCCCTATCGGAATACACCCGGTAAATCTATGCTTCCAAATATAAAAAACAAGTGCTGAATGTCCTAAATTGAAAAAAAAAAAAATCTTAAAAAATTTTGTGTATTTTGAGAGCCAAAAAGACTAAAATCGGAAAATGTCGATTATCTCGAAAACGGTAAAAGATATCGCAAAAATAATGGATTTTTCGATCCCCTATCGGAATACACCCGGTAAATCTATGCAAATTTTGTGTATTTTGAGTGCCAAAAAGACTAAAATCGGAAAAGGTCGATTATCTCGAAAACGGTAAGTGATATCGCAAAAATAATGGAATTTTCGATCCCCTATCGGAATACACCCGGTAAATCTATGCTTCCAAATATAAAAAACAAGTGCTGAATGTCCTAAATTGAAAAAAAAAAAAATCTTAAAAAATTTTGTGTATTTTGAGAGCCAAAAAGACTAAAATCGGAAAATGTCGATTATCTCGAAAACGGTAAGAGATATCGCAAAAATAATGGATTTTTCGATCCCCTATCGGAATACACCCGGTAAATCTATGCAAATTTAGTGTATTTTGAGTGCCAAAAAGACTAAAATCGGAAAAGGTCGATTATCTCGAAAACGGTAAGAGATATCGCAAAAATAATGGAATTTTCGATCCCCTATCGGAATACACCCGGTAAATCTATGCTTCCAAATATAAAAAACAAGTGCTGAATGTCCTAAATTGAAAAAAAAAAAATCTTAAAAAATTTTGTGTATTTTGAGAGCCAAAAAGACTAAAATCGGAAAATGTCGATTATCTCGAAAACGGTAAGAGATATCGCAAAAATAATGGATTTTTCGATCCCCTATCGGAATACACCCGGTAAATCTATGCAAATTTTGTGTATTTTGAGTGCCAAAAAGACTAAAATCGGAAAAGGTCGATTATCTCGAAAACGGTAAGAGATATCGCAAAAATAATGGAATTTTCGATCCCCTATCGGAATACACCCGGTAAATCTATGCTTCCAAATATAAAAAACAAGTGCTGAATGTCCTAAATTGAAAAAAAAAAAAATCTTAAAAAATTTTGTGTATTTTGAGAGCCAAAAAGACTAAAATCGGAAAATGTCGATTATCTCGAAAACGGTAAGAGATATCGCAAAAATAATGGATTTTTCGATCCCCTATCGGAATACACCCGGTAAATCTATGCAAATTTAGTGTATTTTGAGTGCCAAAAAGACTAAAATCGGAAAAGGTCGATTATCTCGAAAACGGTAAGAGATATCGCAAAAATAATGGAATTTTCGATCCCCTATCGGAATACACCCGGTAAATCTATGCAAATTTTGTGTATTTTGAGTGCCAAAAAGACTAAAATCGGAAAAGGTCGATTATCTCGAAAACGGTAAGAGATATCGCAAAAATAATGGAATTTTCGATCCCCTATCGGAATACACCCGGTAAATCTATGCTTCCAAATATAAAAAACAAGTGCTGAATGTCCTAAATTGAAAAAAAAAAAAATCTTAAAAAATTTTGAGTATTTTGAGAGCCAAAAAGACTAAAATCGGAAAATGTCGATTATCTCGAAAACGGTAAGAGATATCGCAAAAATAATGGATTTTTCGATCCCCTATCGGAATACACCCGGTAAATCTATGCAAATTTTGTGTATTTTGAGTGCCAAAAAGACTAAAATCGGAAAAGGTCGATTATCTCGAAAACGGTAAGAGATATCGCAAAAATAATGGAATTTTCGATCCCCTATCGGAATACACCCGGTAAATCTATGCTTCCAAATATAAAAAACAAGTGCTGAATGTCCTAAATTGAAAAAAAAAAAAATCTTAAAAAATTTTGTGTATTTTGAGAGCCAAAAAGACTAAAATCGGAAAATGTCGATTATCTCGAAAACGGTAAGAGATATCGCAAAAATAATGGATCTTTCGATCCCCTATCGGATTACACCCGGTAAATCTATGCAAATTTTGTGTATTTTGAGTGCCAAAAAGACTAAAATCGGAAAAGGTCGATTATCTCGAAAACGGTAAGAGATATCGCAAAAATAATGGAATTTTCGATCCCCTATCGGAATACACCCGGTAAATCTATGCTTCCAAATATAAAAAACAAGTGCTGAATGTCCTAAATTGAAAAAAAAAAAAATCTTAAAAAATTTTGTGTATTTTGAGAGCCAAAAAGACTAAAATCGGAAAATGTCGATTATCTCGAAAACGGTAAGAGATATCGCAAAAATAATGGATTTTTCGATCCCCTATCGGAATACACCCGGTAAATCTATGCAAATTTTGTGTATTTTGAGTGCCAAAAAGACTAAAATCGGAAAAGGTCGATTATCTCGAAAACGGTAAGAGATATCGCAAAAATAATGGAATTTTCGATCCCCTATCGGAATACACCCGGTAAATCTATGCTTCCAAATATAAAAAACAAGTGCTGAATGTCCTAAATTGAAAAAAAAAAAAATCTTAAAAAATTTTGTGTATTTTGAGAGCCAAAAAGACTAAAATCGGAAAATGTCGATTATCTCGAAAACGGTAAGAGATATCGCAAAATTAATGGATTTTTCGATCCCCTATCGGAATACACCCGGTAAATGTATGCAAATTTTGTGTATTTTGAGTGCCAAAAAGACTAAAATCGGAAAAGGTCGATTATCTCGAAAACGGTAAGAGATATCGCAAAAATAATGGAATTTTCGATCCCCTATCGGAATACACCCGGTAAATCTATGCTTCCAAATATAAAAAACAAGTGCTGAATGTCCTAAATTGAAAAAAAAAAAAATCTTAAAAAATTTTGTGTATTTTGAGAGCCAAAAAGACTAAAATCGGAAAATGTCGATTATCTCGAAAACGGTAAAAGATATCGCAAAAATAATGGATTTTTCGATCCCCTATCGGAATACACCCGGTAAATCTATGCAAATTTTGTGTATTTTGAGTGCCAAAAAGACTAAAATCGGAAAAGGTCGATTATCTCGAAAACGGTAAGTGATATCGCAAAAATAATGGAATTTTCGATCCCCTATCGGAATACACCCGGTAAATCTATGCTTCCAAATATAAAAAACAAGTGCTGAATGTCCTAAATTGAAAAAAAAAAAAATCTTAAAAAATTTTGTGTATTTTGAGAGCCAAAAAGACTAAAATCGGAAAATGTCGATTATCTCGAAAACGGTAAGAGATATCGCAAAAATAATGGATTTTTCGATCCCCTATCGGAATACACCCGGTAAATCTATGCAAATTTAGTGTATTTTGAGTGCCAAAAAGACTAAAATCGGAAAAGGTCGATTATCTCGAAAACGGTAAGAGATATCGCAAAAATAATGGAATTTTCGATCCCCTATCGGAATACACCCGGTAAATCTATGCTTCCAAATATAAAAAACAAGTGCTGAATGTCCTAAATTGAAAAAAAAAAAAATCTTAAAAAATTTTGTGTATTTTGAGAGCCAAAAAGACTAAAATCGGAAAATGTCGATTATCTCGAAAACGGTAAGAGATATCGCAAAAATAATGGATTTTTCGATCCCCTATCGGAATACACCCGGTAAATCTATGCAAATTTTGTGTATTTTGAGTGCCAAAAAGACTAAAATCGGAAAAGGTCGATTATCTCGAAAACGGTAAGAGATATCGCAAAAATAATGGAATTTTCGATCCCCTATCGGAATACACCCGGTAAATCTATGCTTCCAAATATAAAAAACAAGTGCTGAATGTCCTAAATTGAAAAAAAAAAAAATCTTAAAAAATTTTGTGTATTTTGAGAGCCAAAAAGACTAAAATCGGAAAATGTCGATTATCTCGAAAACGGTAAGAGATATCGCAAAAATAATGGATTTTTCGATCCCCTATCGGAATACACCCGGTAAATCTATGCAAATTTTGTGTATTTTGAGTGCCAAAAAGACTAAAATCGGAAAAGGTCGATTATCTCGAAAACGGTAAGAGATATCGCAAAAATAATGGAATTTTCGATCCCCTATCGGAATACACCCGGTAAATCTATGCTTCCAAATATAAAAAACAAGTGCTGAATGTCCTAAATTGAAAAAAAAAAAAATCTTAAAAAATTTTGTGTATTTTGAGAGCCAAAAAGACTAAAATCGGAAAATGTCGATTATCTCGAAAACGGTAAGAGATATCGCAAAAATAATGGATTTTTCGATCCCCTATCGGAATACACCCGGTAAATCTATGCAAATTTTGTGTATTTTGAGTGCCAAAAAGACTAAAATCGGAAAAGGTCGATTATCTCGAAAACGGTAAGAGATATCGCAAAAATAATGGAATTTTCGATCCCCTATCGGAATACACCCGGTAAATCTATGCTTCCAAATATAAAAAACAAGTGCTGAATGTCCTAAATTGAAAAAAAAAAAAATCTTAAAAAATTTTGTGTATTTTGAGAGCCAAAAAGACTAAAATCGGAAAATGTCGATTATCTCGAAAACGGTAAGAGATATCGCAAAAATAATGGATTTTTCGATCCCCTATCGGAATACACCCGGTAAATCTACGCAAATTTTGTGTATTTTGAGTGCCAAAAAGACTAAAATCGGAAAAGGTCGATTATCTCGAAAACGGTAAGAGATATCGCAAAAATAATGGAATTTTCGATCCCCTATCGGAATACACCCGGTAAATCTATGCTTCCAAATATAAAAAACAAGTGCTGAATGTCCTAAATTGAAAAAAAAAAAAATCTTAAAAAATTTTGTGTATTTTGAGAGCCAAAAAGACTAAAATCGGAAAATGTCGATTATCTCGAAAACGGTAAGAGATATCGCAAAAATAATGGATTTTTCGATCCCCTATCGGAATACACCCGGTAAATCTATGCAAATTTTGTGTATTTTGAGTGCCAAAAAGACTAAAATCGGAAAAGGTCGATTATCTCGAAAACGGTAAGAGATATCGCAAAAATAATGGAATTTTCGATCCCCTATCGGAATACACCCGGTAATCTATGCTTCCAAATATAAAAAACAAGTGCTGAATGTCCTAAATTGAAAAAAAAAAAAAATCTTAAAAAATTTTGTGTATTTTGAGAGCCAAAAAGACTAAAATCGGAAAATGTCGATTATCTCGAAAACGGTAAGAGATATCGCAAAAATAATGGATTTTTCGATCCCCTATCGGAATACACCCGGTAAATCTATGCAAATTTTGTGTATTTTGAGTGCCAAAAAGACTAAAATCGGAAAAGGTCGATTATCTCGAAAACGGTAAGAGATATCGCAAAAATAATGGAATTTTCGATCCCCTATCGGAATACACCCGGTAAATCTATGCTTCCAAATATAAAAAACAAGTGCTGAATGTCCTAAATTGAAAAAAAAAAAAATCTTAAAAAATTTTGTGTATTTTGAGAGCCAAAAAGACTAAAATCGGAAAATGTCGATTATCTCGAAAACGGTAAGAGATATCGCAAAAATAATGGATTTTTCGATCCCCTATCGGAATACACCCGGTAAATCTATGCAAATTTTGTGTATTTTGAGTGCCAAAAAGACTAAAATCGGAAAAGGTCGATTATCTCGAAAACGGTAAGAGATATCGCAAAAATAATGGAATTTTCGATCCCCTATCGGAATACACCCGGTAAATCTATGCTTCCAAATATAAAAAACAAGTGCTGAATGTCCTAAATTGAAAAAAAAAAAAATTTAAAAAAATTTTGTGTATTTTGAGAGCCAAAAAGACTAAAATCGGAAAATGTCGATTATCTCGAAAACGGTAAGAGATATCGCAAAAATAATGGATTTTTCGATCCCCTATCGGAATACACCCGGTAAATCTATGCAAATTTAGTGTATTTTGAGTGCCAAAAAGACTAAAATCGGAAAAGGTCGATTATCTCGAAAACGGTAAGAGATATCGCAAAAATAATGGAATTTTCGATCCCCTATCGGAATACACCCGGTAAATCTATGCTTCCAAATATAAAAAACAAGTGCTGAATGTCCTAAATTGAAAAAAAAAAAAATCTTAAAAAATTTTGTGTATTTTGAGAGCCAAAAAGACTAAAATCGGAAAATGTCGATTATCTCGAAAACGGTAAGAGATATCGCAAAAATAATGGATTTTTCGATCCCCTATCGGAATACACCCGGTAAATCTATGCAAATTTTGTGTATTTTGAGTGCCAAAAAGACTAAAATCGGAAAAGGTCGATTATCTCGAAAACGGTAAGAGATATCGCAAAAATAATGGAATTTTCGATCCCCTATCGGAATACACCCGGTAAATCTATGCTTCCAAATATAAAAAACAAGTGCTGAATGTCCTAAATTGAAAAAAAAAAAATCTTAAAAAATTTTGTGTATTTTGAGAGCCAAAAAGACTAAAATCGGAAATGTCGATTATCTCGAAAACGGTAAGAGATATCGCAAAAATAATGGATTTTTCGATCCCCTATCGGAATACACCCGGTAAATCTATGCAAATTTAGTGTATTTTGAGTGCCAAAAAGACTAAAATCGGAAAAGGTCGATTATCTCGAAAACGGTAAGAGATATCGCAAAAATAATGGAATTTTCGATCCCCTATCGGAATACACCCGGTAAATCTATGCTTCCAAATATAAAAAACAAGTGCTGAATGTCCTAAATTGAAAAAAAAAAAAATCTTAAAAAATTTTGTGTATTTTGAGAGCCAAAAAGACTAAAATCGGAAAATGTCGATTATCTCGAAAACGGTAAGAGATATCGCAAAAATAATGGATTTTTCGATCCCCTATCGGAATACACCCGGTAAATCTATGCAAATTTTGTGTATTTTGAGTGCCAAAAAGACTAAAATCGGAAAAGGTCGATTATCTCGAAAACGGTAAGAGATATCGCAAAAATAATGGAATTTTCGATCCCCTATCGGAATACACCCGGTAAATCTATGCTTCCAAATATAAAAAAACAAGTGCTGAATGTCCTAAATTGAAAAAAAAAAAAATCTTAAAAAATTTTGTGTATTTTGAGAGCCAAAAAGACTAAAATCGGAAAATGTCGATTATCTCGAAAACGGTAAGAGATATCGCAAAAATAATGGATTTTTCGATCCCCTATCGGAATACACCCGGTAAATCTATGCAAATTTTGTGTATTTTGAGTGCCAAAAAGACTAAAATCGGAAAAGGTCGATTATCTCGAAAACGGTAAGAGATATCGCAAAAATAATGGAATTTTCGATCCCCTATCGGAATACACCCGGTAAATCTATGCTTCCAAATATAAAAAACAAGTGCTGAATGTCCTAAATTGAAAAAAAAAAAATCTTAAAAAATTTTGTGTATTTTGAGAGCCAAAAAGACTAAAATCGGAAAATGTCGATTATCTCGAAAACGGTAAGAGATATCGCAAAAATAATGGATTTTTCGATCCCCTATCGGAATACACCCGGTAAATCTATGCAAATTTTGTGTATTTTGAGTGCCAAAAAGACTAAAATCGGAAAAGGTCGATTATCTCGAAAACGGTAAGAGATATCGCAAAAATAATGGAATTTTCGATCCCCTATCGGAATACACCCGGTAAATCTATGCTTCCAAATATAAAAAACAAGTGCTGAATGTCCTAAATTGAAAAAAAAAAAAATCTTAAAAAATTTTGTGTATTTTGAGAGCCAAAAAGACTAAAATCGGAAAATGTCGATTATCTCGAAAACGGTAAGAGATATCGCAAAAATAATGGATTTTTCGATCCCCTATCGGAATACACCCGGTAAATCTATGCAAATTTTGTGTATTTTGAGTGCCAAAAAGACTAAAATCGGAAAATGTCGATTATCTCGAAAACGGTAAGAGATATCGCAAAAATAATGGATTTTTCGATCCCCTATCGGAATACACCCGGTAAATCTATGCAAATTTTGTGTATTTTGAGTGCCAAAAAGACTAAAATCGGAAAAGGTCGATTATCTCGAAAACGGTAAGAGATATCGCAAAAATAATGGAATTTTCGATCCCCTATCGGAATACACCCGGTAAATCTATGCTTCCAAATATAAAAAACAAGTGCTGAATGTCCTAAATTGAAAAAAAAAAAATCTTAAAAAATTTTGTGTATTTTGAGAGCCAAAAAGACTAAAATCGGAAAATGTCGATTATCTCGAAAACGGTAAGAGATATCGCAAAAATAATGGATTTTTCGATCCCCTATCGGAATACACCCGGTAAATCTATGCAAATTTTGTGTATTTTGAGTGCCAAAAAGACTAAAATCGGAAAAGGTCGATTATCTCGAAAACGGTAAGAGATATCGCAAAAATAATGGAATTTTCGATCCCCTATCGGAATACACCCGGTAAATCTATGCTTCCAAATATAAAAAACAAGTGCTGAATGTCCTAAATTGAAAAAAAAAAAAATCTTAAAAAATTTTGTGTATTTTGAGAGCCAAAAAGACTAAAATCGGAAAATGTCGATTATCTCGAAAACGGTAAGAGATATCGCAAAAATAATGGATTTTTCGATCCCCTATCGGAATACACCCGGTAAATCTATGCAAATTTAGTGTATTTTGAGTGCCAAAAAGACTAAAATCGGAAAAGGTCGATTATCTCGAAAACGGTAAGAGATATCGCAAAAATAATGGAATTTTCGATCCCCTATCGGAATACACCCGGTAAATCTATGCAAATTTTGTGTATTTTGAGTGCCAAAAAGACTAAAATCGGAAAAGGTCGATTATCTCGAAAACGGTAAGAGATATCGCAAAAATAATGGAATTTTCGATCCCCTATCGGAATACACCCGGTAAATCTATGCTTCCAAATATAAAAAACAAGTGCTGAATGTCCTAAATTGAAAAAAAAAAAAATCTTAAAAAATTTTGAGTATTTTGAGAGCCAAAAAGACTAAAATCGGAAAATGTCGATTATCTCGAAAACGGTAAGAGATATCGCAAAAATAATGGATTTTTCGATCCCCTATCGGAATACACCCGGTAAATCTATGCAAATTTTGTGTATTTTGAGTGCCAAAAAGACTAAAATCGGAAAAGGTCGATTATCTCGAAAACGGTAAGAGATATCGCAAAAATAATGGAATTTTCGATCCCCTATCGGAATAAACCCGGTAAATCTATGCTTCCAAATATAAAAAACAAGTGCTGAATGTCCTAAATTGAAAAAAAAAAAAATCTTAAAAAATTTTGTGTATTTTGAGAGCCAAAAAGACTAAAATCGGAAAATGTCGATTATCTCGAAAACGGTAAGAGATATCGCAAAAATAATGGATCTTTCGATCCCCTATCGGATTACACCCGGTAAATCTATGCAAATTTTGTGTATTTTGAGTGCCAAAAAGACTAAAATCGGAAAAGGTCGATTATCTCGAAAACGGTAAGAGATATCGCAAAAATAATGGAATTTTCGATCCCCTATCGGAATACACCCGGTAAATCTATGCTTCCAAATATAAAAAACAAGTGCTGAATGTCCTAAATTGAAAAAAAAAAAAATCTTAAAAAATTTTGTGTATTTTGAGAGCCAAAAAGACTAAAATCGGAAAATGTCGATTATCTCGAAAACGGTAAGAGATATCGCAAAAATAATGGATTTTTCGATCCCCTATCGGAATACACCCGGTAAATCTATGCAAATTTTGTGTATTTTGAGTGCCAAAAAGACTAAAATCGGAAAAGGTCGATTATCTCGAAAACGGTAAGAGATATCGCAAAAATAATGGAATTTTCGATCCCCTATCGGAATACACCCGGTAAATCTATGCTTCCAAATATAAAAAACAAGTGCTGAATGTCCTAAATTGAAAAAAAAAAAAATCTTAAAAAATTTTGTGTATTTTGAGAGCCAAAAAGACTAAAATCGGAAAATGTCGATTATCTCGAAAACGGTAAGAGATATCGCAAAATTAATGGATTTTTCGATCCCCTATCGGAATACACCCGGTAAATGTATGCAAATTTTGTGTATTTTGAGTGCCAAAAAGACTAAAATCGGAAAAGGTCGATTATCTCGAAAACGGTAAGAGATATCGCAAAAATAATGGAATTTTCGATCCCCTATCGGAATACACCCGGTAAATCTATGCTTCCAAATATAAAAAACAAGTGCTGAATGTCCTAAATTGAAAAAAAAAAAAATCTTAAAAAATTTTGTGTATTTTGAGAGCCAAAAAGACTAAAATCGGAAAATGTCGATTATCTCGAAAACGGTAAAAGATATCGCAAAAATAATGGATTTTTCGATCCCCTATCGGAATACACCCGGTAAATCTATGCAAATTTTGTGTATTTTGAGTGCCAAAAAGACTAAAATCGGAAAAGGTCGATTATCTCGAAAACGGTAAGTGATATCGCAAAAATAATGGAATTTTCGATCCCCTATCGGAATACACCCGGTAAATCTATGCTTCCAAATATAAAAAACAAGTGCTGAATGTCCTAAATTGAAAAAAAAAAAAATCTTAAAAAATTTTGTGTATTTTGAGAGCCAAAAAGACTAAAATCGGAAAATGTCGATTATCTCGAAAACGGTAAGAGATATCGCAAAAATAATGGATTTTTCGATCCCCTATCGGAATACACCCGGTAAATCTATGCAAATTTAGTGTATTTTGAGTGCCAAAAAGACTAAAATCGGAAAAGGTCGATTATCTCGAAAACGGTAAGAGATATCGCAAAAATAATGGAATTTTCGATCCCCTATCGGAATACACCCGGTAAATCTATGCTTCCAAATATAAAAAACAAGTGCTGAATGTCCTAAATTGAAAAAAAAAAAAATCTTAAAAAATTTTGTGTATTTTGAGAGCCAAAAAGACTAAAATCGGAAAATGTCGATTATCTCGAAAACGGTAAGAGATATCGCAAAAATAATGGATTTTTCGATCCCCTATCGGAATACACCCGGTAAATCTATGCAAATTTTGTGTATTTTGAGTGCCAAAAAGACTAAAATCGGAAAAGGTCGATTATCTCGAAAACGGTAAGAGATATCGCAAAAATAATGGAATTTTCGATCCCCTATCGGAATACACCCGGTAAATCTATGCTTCCAAATATAAAAAACAAGTGCTGAATGTCCTAAATTGAAAAAAAAAAAAATCTTAAAAAATTTTGTGTATTTTGAGAGCCAAAAAGACTAAAATCGGAAAATGTCGATTATCTCGAAAACGGTAAGAGATATCGCAAAAATAATGGATTTTTCGATCCCCTATCGGAATACACCCGGTAAATCTATGCAAATTTTGTGTATTTTGAGTGCCAAAAAGACTAAAATCGGAAAAGGTCGATTATCTCGAAAACGGTAAGAGATATCGCAAAAATAATGGAATTTTCGATCCCCTATCGGAATACACCCGGTAAATCTATGCTTCCAAATATAAAAAACAAGTGCTGAATGTCCTAAATTGAAAAAAAAAAAAATCTTAAAAAATTTTGTGTATTTTGAGAGCCAAAAAGACTAAAATCGGAAAATGTCGATTATCTCGAAAACGGTAAGAGATATCGCAAAAATAATGGATTTTTCGATCCCCTATCGGAATACACCCGGTAAATCTATGCAAATTTTGTGTATTTTGAGTGCCAAAAAGACTAAAATCGGAAAAGGTCGATTATCTCGAAAACGGTAAGAGATATCGCAAAAATAATGGAATTTTCGATCCCCTATCGGAATACACCCGGTAAATCTATGCTTCCAAATATAAAAAACAAGTGCTGAATGTCCTAAATTGAAAAAAAAAAAAATCTTAAAAAATTTTGTGTATTTTGAGAGCCAAAAAGACTAAAATCGGAAAATGTCGATTATCTCGAAAACGGTAAGAGATATCGCAAAAATAATGGATTTTTCGATCCCCTATCGGAATACACCCGGTAAATCTACGCAAATTTTGTGTATTTTGAGTGCCAAAAAGACTAAAATCGGAAAAGGTCGATTATCTCGAAAACGGTAAGAGATATCGCAAAAATAATGGAATTTTCGATCCCCTATCGGAATACACCCGGTAAATCTATGCTTCCAAATATAAAAAACAAGTGCTGAATGTCCTAAATTGAAAAAAAAAAAAATCTTAAAAAATTTTGTGTATTTTGAGAGCCAAAAAGACTAAAATCGGAAAATGTCGATTATCTCGAAAACGGTAAGAGATATCGCAAAAATAATGGATTTTTCGATCCCCTATCGGAATACACCCGGTAAATCTATGCAAATTTTGTGTATTTTGAGTGCCAAAAAGACTAAAATCGGAAAAGGTCGATTATCTCGAAAACGGTAAGAGATATCGCAAAAATAATGGAATTTTCGATCCCCTATCGGAATACACCCGGTAAATCTATGCTTCCAAATATAAAAAACAAGTGCTGAATGTCCTAAATTGAAAAAAAAAAAAATCTTAAAAAATTTTGTGTATTTTGAGAGCCAAAAAGACTAAAATCGGAAAATGTCGATTATCTCGAAAACGGTAAGAGATATCGCAAAAATAATGGATTTTTCGATCCCCTATCGGAATACACCCGGTAAATCTATGCAAATTTTGTGTATTTTGAGTGCCAAAAAGACTAAAATCGGAAAAGGTCGATTATCTCGAAAACGGTAAGAGATATCGCAAAAATAATGGAATTTTCGATCCCCTATCGGAATACACCCGGTAAATCTATGCTTCCAAATATAAAAAACAAGTGCTGAATGTCCTAAATTGAAAAAAAAAAAAATCTTAAAAAATTTTGTGTATTTTGAGAGCCAAAAAGACTAAAATCGGAAAATGTCGATTATCTCGAAAACGGTAAGAGATATCGCAAAAATAATGGATTTTTCGATCCCCTATCGGAATACACCCGGTAAATCTATGCAAATTTTGTGTATTTTGAGTGCCAAAAAGACTAAAATCGGAAAAGGTCGATTATCTCGAAAACGGTAAGAGATATCGCAAAAATAATGGAATTTTCGATCCCCTATCGGAATACACCCGGTAAATCTATGCTTCCAAATATAAAAAACAAGTGCTGAATGTCCTAAATTGAAAAAAAAAAAAATTTAAAAAAATTTTGTGTATTTTGAGAGCCAAAAAGACTAAAATCGGAAAATGTCGATTATCTCGAAAACGGTAAGAGATATCGCAAAAATAATGGATTTTTCGATCCCCTATCGGAATACACCCGGTAAATCTATGCAAATTTAGTGTATTTTGAGTGCCAAAAAGACTAAAATCGGAAAAGGTCGATTATCTCGAAAACGGTAAGAGATATCGCAAAAATAATGGAATTTTCGATCCCCTATCGGAATACACCCGGTAAATCTATGCTTCCAAATATAAAAAACAAGTGCTGAATGTCCTAAATTGAAAAAAAAAAAAATCTTAAAAAATTTTGTGTATTTTGAGAGCCAAAAAGACTAAAATCGGAAAATGTCGATTATCTCGAAAACGGTAAGAGATATCGCAAAAATAATGGATTTTTCGATCCCCTATCGGAATACACCCGGTAAATCTATGCAAATTTTGTGTATTTTGAGTGCCAAAAAGACTAAAATCGGAAAAGGTCGATTATCTCGAAAACGGTAAGAGATATCGCAAAAATAATGGAATTTTCGATCCCCTATCGGAATACACCCGGTAAATCTATGCTTCCAAATATAAAAAACAAGTGCTGAATGTCCTAAATTGAAAAAAAAAAAATCTTAAAAAATTTTGTGTATTTTGAGAGCCAAAAAGACTAAAATCGGAAAATGTCGATTATCTCGAAAACGGTAAGAGATATCGCAAAAATAATGGATTTTTCGATCCCCTATCGGAATACACCCGGTAAATCTATGCAAATTTAGTGTATTTTGAGTGCCAAAAAGACTAAAATCGGAAAAGGTCGATTATCTCGAAAACGGTAAGAGATATCGCAAAAATAATGGAATTTTCGATCCCCTATCGGAATACACCCGGTAAATCTATGCTTCCAAATATAAAAAACAAGTGCTGAATGTCCTAAATTGAAAAAAAAAAAAATCTTAAAAAATTTTGTGTATTTTGAGAGCCAAAAAGACTAAAATCGGAAAATGTCGATTATCTCGAAAACGGTAAGAGATATCGCAAAAATAATGGATTTTTCGATCCCCTATCGGAATACACCCGGTAAATCTATGCAAATTTTGTGTATTTTGAGTGCCAAAAAGACTAAAATCGGAAAAGGTCGATTATCTCGAAAACGGTAAGAGATATCGCAAAAATAATGGAATTTTCGATCCCCTATCGGAATACACCCGGTAAATCTATGCTTCCAAATATAAAAAACAAGTGCTGAATGTCCTAAATTGAAAAAAAAAAAAATCTTAAAAAATTTTGTGTATTTTGAGAGCCAAAAAGACTAAAATCGGAAAATGTCGATTATCTCGAAAACGGTAAGAGATATCGCAAAAATAATGGATTTTTCGATCCCCTATCGGAATACACCCGGTAAATCTATGCAAATTTTGTGTATTTTGAGTGCCAAAAAGACTAAAATCGGAAAAGGTCGATTATCTCGAAAACGGTAAGAGATATCGCAAAAATAATGGAATTTTCGATCCCCTATCGGAATACACCCGGTAAATCTATGCTTCCAAATATAAAAAACAAGTGCTGAATGTCCTAAATTGAAAAAAAAAAAATCTTAAAAAATTTTGTGTATTTTGAGAGCCAAAAAGACTAAAATCGGAAAATGTCGATTATCTCGAAAACGGTAAGAGATATCGCAAAAATAATGGATTTTTCGATCCCCTATCGGAATACACCCGGTAAATCTATGCAAATTTTGTGTATTTTGAGTGCCAAAAAGACTAAAATCGGAAAAGGTCGATTATCTCGAAAACGGTAAGAGATATCGCAAAAATAATGGAATTTTCGATCCCCTATCGGAATACACCCGGTAAATCTATGCTTCCAAATATAAAAAACAAGTGCTGAATGTCCTAAATTGAAAAAAAAAAAAATCTTAAAAAATTTTGTGTATTTTGAGAGCCAAAAAGACTAAAATCGGAAAATGTCGATTATCTCGAAAACGGTAAGAGATATCGCAAAAATAATGGATTTTTCGATCCCCTATCGGAATACACCCGGTAAATCTATGCAAATTTTGTGTATTTTGAGTGCCAAAAAGACTAAAATCGGAAAATGTCGATTATCTCGAAAACGGTAAGAGATATCGCAAAAATAATGGATTTTTCGATCCCCTATCGGAATACACCCGGTAAATCTATGCAAATTTTGTGTATTTTGAGTGCCAAAAAGACTAAAATCGGAAAAGGTCGATTATCTCGAAAACGGTAAGAGATATCGCAAAAATAATGGAATTTTCGATCCCCTATCGGAATACACCTGGTAAATCTATGCTTCCAAATATAAAAAACAAGTGCTGAATGTCCTAAATTGAAAAAAAAAAAAATCTTAAAAAATTTTGTGTATTTTGAGAGCCAAAAAGACTAAAATCGGAAAATGTCGATTATCTCGAAAACGGTAAGAGATATCGCAAAAATAATGGATTTTTCGATCCCCTATCGGAATACACCCGGTAAATCTATGCAAATTTTGTGTATTTTGAGTGCCAAAAAGACTAAAATCGGAAAAGGTCGATTATCTCGAAAACGGTAAGAGATATCGCAAAAATAATGGAATTTTCGATCCCCTATCGGAATACACCCGGTAAATCTATGCTTCCAAATATAAAAAACAAGTGCTGAATGTCCTAAATTGAAAAAAAAAAAATCTTAAAAAATTTTGTGTATTTTGAGAGCCAAAAAGACTAAAATCGGAAAATGTCGATTATCTCGAAAACGGTAAGAGATATCGCAAAAATAATGGATTTTTCGATCCCCTATCGGATTACACCCGGTAAATCTATGCAAATTTTGTGTATTTTGAGTGCCAAAAAGACTAAAATCGGAAAAGGTCGATTATCTCGAAAACGGTAAGAGATATCGCAAAAATAATGGAATTTTCGATCCCCTATCGGAATACACCCGGTAAATCTATGCTTCCAAATATAAAAAACAATTGCTGAATGTCCTAAATTGAAAAAAAAAAAATCTTAAAAAATTTTGAGTATTTTGAGAGCCAAAAAGACTAAAATCGGAAAATGTCGATTATCTCGAAAACGGTAAGAGATATCGCAAAAATAATGGATTTTTCGATCCCCTATCGGAATACACCCGGTAAATCTATGCAAATTTTGTGTATTTTGAGTGCCAAAAAGACTAAAATCGGAAAAGGTCGATTATCTCGAAAACGGTAAGAGATATCGCAAAAATAATGGAATTTTCGATCCCCTATCGGAATACACCCGGTAAATCTATGCTTCCAAATATAAAAAACAAGTGCTGAATGTCCTAAATTGAAAAAAAAAAAAATCTTAAAAAATTTTGAGTATTTTGAGAGCCAAAAAGACTAAAATCGGAAAATGTCGATTATCTCGAAAACGGTAAGAGATATCGCAAAAATAATGGATTTTTCGATCCCCTATCGGAATACACCCGGTAAATCTATGCAAATTTTGTGTATTTTGAGTGCCAAAAAGACTAAAATCGGAAAAGGTCGATTATCTCGAAAACGGTAAGAGATATCGCAAAAATAATGGAATTTTCGATCCCCTATCGGAATACACCCGGTAAATCTATGCTTCCAAATATAAAAAACAAGTGCTGAATGTCCTAAATTGAAAAAAAAAAAATCTTAAAAAATTTTGTGTATTTTGAGAGCCAAAAAGACTAAAATCGGAAAATGTCGATTATCTCGAAAACGGTAAGAGATATCGCAAAAATAATGGATTTTTCGATCCCCTATCGGAATACACCCGGTAAATCTATGCAAATTTTGTGTATTTTGAGTGCCAAAAAGACTAAAATCGGAAAAGGTCGATTATCTCGAAAACGGTAAGAGATATCGCAAAAATAATGGAATTTTCGATCCCCTATCGGAATACACCCGGTAAATCTATGCTTCCAAATATAAAAAACAAGTGCTGAATGTCCTAAATTGAAAAAAAAAAAAATCTTAAAAAATTTTGAGTATTTTGAGAGCCAAAAAGACTAAAATCGGAAAATGTCGATTATCTCGAAAACGGTAAGAGATATCGCAAAAATAATAGATTTTTCGATCCCCTATCGGAATACACCCGGTAAATCTATGCTTCCAAATATAAAAATCAAGTGCTGAATGTCCTAAATTGAAAAAAAAAAAAATCTTAAAAAATTTTGAGTATTTTGAGAGCCAAAAAGACTAAAATCGGAAAAGGTCGATTATCTCGAAAACGGTAAGAGATATCGCAAAAATAATGGATTTTTCGATCCCCTATCGGAATACACCCGGTAAATCTATGCAAATTTTGTGTATTTTGAGTGCCAAAAAGACTAAAATCGGAAAAGGTCGATTATCTCGAAAACGGTAAGAGATATCGCAAAAATAATGGAATTTTCGATCCCCTATCGGAATACACCCGGTAAATCTATGCTTCCAAATATAAAAAACAAGTGCTGAATGTCCTAAATTGAAAAAAAAAAAAATCTTAAAAAATTTTGTGTATTTTGAGAGCCAAAAAGACTAAAATCGGAAAATGTCGATTATCTCGAAAACGGTAAGAGATATCGCAAAAATAATGGATTTTTCGATCCCCTATCGGAATACACCCGGTAAATCTATGCAAATTTTGTGTATTTTGAGTGCCAAAAAGACTAAAATCGGAAAAGGTCGATTATCTCGAAAACGGTAAGAGATATCGCAAAAATAATGGATTTTTCGATCCCCTATCGGAATACACCCGGTAAATCTATGCAAATTTTGTGTATTTTGAGTGCCAAAAAGACTAAAATCGGAAAAGGTCGATTATCTCGAAAACGGTAAGAGATATCGCAAAAATAATGGATTTTTCGATCCCCTATCGGAATACACCCGGTAAATCTATGCAAATTTTGTGTATTTTGAGTGCCAAAAAGACTAAAATCGGAAAAGGTCGATTATCTCGAAAACGGTAAGAGATATCGCAAAAATAATGGAATTTTCGATCCCCTATCGGAATACACCCGGTAAATCTATGCTTCCAAATATAAAAAACAAGTGCTGAATGTCCTAAATTGAAAAAAAAAAAAATCTTAAAAAATTTTGTGTATTTTGAGAGCCAAAAAGACTAAAATCGGAAAATGTCGATTATCTCGAAAACGGTAAGAGATATCGCAAAAATAATGGATTTTTCGATCCCCTATCGGAATACACCCGGTAAATCTATGCAAATTTTGTGTATTTTGAGTGCCAAAAAGACTAAAATCGGAAAAGGTCGATTATCTCGAAAACGGTAAGAGATATCGCAAAAATAATGGAATTTTCGATCCCCTATCGGAATACACCCGGTAAATCTATGCTTCCAAATATAAAAAACAAGTGCTGAATGTCCTAAATTGAAAAAAAAAAAAATCTTAAAAAATTTTGTGTATTTTGAGAGCCAAAAAGACTAAAATCGGAAAATGTCGATTATCTCGAAAACGGTAAGAGATATCGCAAAAATAATGGATTTTTCGATCCCCTATCGGAATACACCCGGTAAATCTATGCAAATTTTGTGTATTTTGAGTGCCAAAAAGACTAAAATCGGAAAAGGTCGATTATCTCGAAAACGGTAAGAGATATCGCAAAAATAATGGAATTTTCGATCCCCTATCGGAATATACCCGGTAAATCTATGCTTCCAAATATAAAACACAAGTGCTGAATGTCCTAAATTGAAAAAAAAAAAATCTTAAAAAATTTTGTGTATTTTGAGAGCCAAAAAGACTAAAATCGGAAAATGTCGATTATCTCGAAAACGGTAAGAGATATCGCAAAAATAATGGATTTTTCGATCCCCTATCGGAATACACCCGGTAAATCTATGCAAATTTTGTGTATTTTGAGTGCCAAAAAGACTAAAATCGGAAAAGGTCGATTATCTCGAAAACGGTAAGAGATATCGCAAAAATAATGGAATTTTCGATCCCCTATCGGAATACACCCGGTAAATCTATGCTTCCAAATATAAAAAACAAGTGCTGAATGTCCTAAATTGAAAAAAAAAAAAATCTTAAAAAATTTTGTGTATTTTGAGAGCCAAAAAGACTAAAATCGGAAAATGTCGATTATCTCGAAAACGGTAAGAGATATCGCAAAAATAATGGATTTTTCGATCCCCTATCGGAATACACCCGGTAAATCTATGCAAATTTTGTGTATTTTGAGTGCCAAAAAGACTAAAATCGGAAAAGGTCGATTATCTCGAAAACGGTAAGAGATATCGCAAAAATAATGGAATTTTCGATCCCCTATCGGAATACACCCGGTAAATCTATGCTTCCAAATATAAAAAACAAGTGCTGAATGTCCTAAATTGAAAAAAAAAAAAATCTTAAAAAATTTTGTGTATTTTGAGAGCCAAAAAGACTAAAATCGGAAAATGTCGATTATCTCGAAAACGGTAAGAGATATCGCAAAAATAATGGATTTTTCGATCCCCTATCGGAATACACCCGGTAAATCTATGCAAATTTTGTGTATTTTGAGTGCCAAAAAGACTAAAATCGGAAAAGGTCGATTATCTCGAAAACGGTAAGAGATATCGCAAAAATAATGGAATTTTCGATCCCCTATCGGAATACACCCGGTAAATCTATGCTTCCAAATATAAAAAACAAGTGCTGAATGTCCTAAATTGAAAAAAAAAAAAATCTTAAAAAATTTTGTGTATTTTGAGAGCCAAAAAGACTAAAATCGGAAAATGTCGATTATCTCGAAAACGGTAAGAGATATCGCAAAAATAATGGATTTTTCGATCCCCTATCGGAATACACCCGGTAAATCTATGCAAATTTTGTGTATTTTGAGTGCCAAAAAGACTAAAATCGGAAAAGGTCGATTATCTCGAAAACGGTAAGAGATATCGCAAAAATAATGGATTTTTCGATCCCCTATCGCAATACACCCGGTAAATCTATGCAAATTTTGTGTATTTTGAGTGCCAAAAAGACTAAAATCGGAAAAGGTCGATTATCTCGAAAACGGTAAGAGATATCGCAAAAATAATGGAATTTTCGATCCCCTATCGGAATACACCCGGTAAATCTATGCTTCCAAATATAAAAAACAAGTGCTGAATGTCCTAAATTGAAAAAAAAAAAATCTTAAAAAATTTTGTGTATTTTGAGAGCCAAAAAGACTAAAATCGGAAAATGTCGATTATCTCGAAAACGGCAAGAGATATCGCAAAAATAATGGATTTTTCGATCCCCTATCGGAATACACCCGGTAAATCTATGCAAATTTTGTGTATTTTGAGTGCCAAAAAGACTAAAATCGGAAAAGGTCGATTATCTCGAAAACGGTAAGAGATATCGCAAAAATAATGGAATTTTCGATCCCCTATCGCAATACACCCGGTAAATCTATGCTTCCAAATATAAAAAACAAGTGCTGAATGTCCTAAATTGAAAAAAAAAAAAATCTTAAAAAATTTTGTGTATTTTGAGAGCCAAAAAGACTAAAATCGGAAAATGTCGATTATCTCGAAAACGGTAAGAGATATCGCAAAAATAATGGATTTTTCGATCCCCTATCGGAATACACCCGGTAAATCTATGCAAATTTTGTGTATTTTGAGTGCCAAAAAGACTAAAATCGGAAAAGGTCGATTATCTCGAAAACGGTAAGAGATATCGCAAAAATAATGGATTTTTCGATCCCCTATCGGAATACACCCGGTAAATCTATGCAAATTTTGTGTATTTTGAGTGCCAAAAAGACTAAAATCGGAAAAGGTCGATTATCTCGAAAACGGTAAGAGATATCGCAAAAATAATGGAATTTTCGATCCCCTATCGGAATACACCCGGTAAATCTATGCTTCCAAATATAAAAAACAAGTGCTGAATGTCCTAAATTGAAAAAAAAAAAAATCTTAAAAAATTTTGTGTATTTTGAGAACCAAAAAGACTAAAATCGGAAAATGTCGATTATCTCGAAAACGGTAAGAGATATCGCAAAAATAATGGATTTTTCGATCCCCTATCGGAATACACCCGGTAAATCTATGCAAATTTTGTGTATTTTGAGTGCCAAAAAGACTAAAATCGGAAAAGGTCGATTATCTCGAAAACGGTAAGAGATATCGCAAAAATAATGGATTTTTCGATCCCCTATCGGAATACACCCGGTAAATCTATGCAAATTTTGTGTATTTTGAGTGCCAAAAAGACCAAAATCGGAAAAGGTCGATTATCTCGAAAACGGTAAGAGATATCGCAAAAATAATGGAATTTTCGATCCCCTATCGGAATACACCCGGTAAATCTATGCTTCCAAATATAAAAAACAAGTGCTGAATGTCCTAAATTGAAAAAAAAAAAAATCTCAAAAAATTTTGTGTATTTTGAGAGCCAAAAAGACTAAAATCGGAAAATGTCGATTATCTCGAAAACGGTAAGAGATATCGCAAAAATAATGGATTTTTCGATCCCCTATCGGAATACACCCGGTAAATTTATGCAAATTTTGTGTATTTTGAGTGCCAAAAAGACTAAAATCGGAAAAGGTCGATTATCTCGAAAACGGTAAGAGATATCGCAAAAATAATGGAATTTTCGATCCCCTATCGGAATACACCCGGTAAATCTATGCTTCCAAATATAAAAAACAAGTGCTGAATGTCCTAAATTGAAAAAAAAAAAAATCTTAAAAAATTTTGTGTATTTTGAGAGCCAAAAAGACTAAAATCGGAAAATGTCGATTATCTCGAAAACGGTAAGAGATATCGCAAAAATAATGGATTTTTCGATCCCCTATCGGAATACACCCGGTAAATCTATGCAAATTTTGTGTATTTTGAGTGCCAAAAAGACTAAAATCGGAAAAGGTCGATTATCTCGAAAACGGTAAGAGATATCGCAAAAATAATGGAATTTTCGATCCCCTATCGGAATACACCCGGTAAATCTATGCTTCCAAATATAAAAAACAAGTGCTGAATGTCCTAAATTGAAAAAAAAAAAAATCTTAAAAAATTTTGTGTATTTTGAGAGCCAAAAAGACTAAAATCGGAAAATGTCGATTATCTCGAAAACGGTAAGAGATATCGCAAAAATAATGGATTTTTCGATCCCCTATCGGAATACACCCGGTAAATCTACGCAAATTTTGTGTATTTTGAGTGCCAAAAAGACTAAAATCGGAAAAGGTCGATTATCTCGAAAACGGTAAGAGATATCGCAAAAATAATGGATTTTTCGATCCCCTATCGCAATACACCCGGTAAATCTATGCAAATTTTGTGTATTTTGAGTGCCAAAAAGACTAAAATCGGAAAAGGTCGATTATCTCGAAAACGGTAAGAGATATCGCAAAAATAATGGAATTTTAGATCCCCTATCGGAATACACCCGGTAAATCTATGCTTCCAAATATAAAAAACAAGTGCTGAATGTCCTAAATTGAAAAAAAAAAAAATCTTAAAAAATTTTGTGTATTTTGAGAGCCAAAAAGACTAAAATCGGAAAATGTCGATTATCTCGAAAACGGCAAGAGATATCGCAAAAATAATGGATTTTTCGATCCCCTATCGGAATACACCCGGTAAATCTATGCAAATTTTGTGTATTTTGAGTGCCAAAAAGACTAAAATCGGAAAAGGTCGATTATCTCGAAAACGGTAAGAGATATCGCAAAAATAATGGAATTTTCGATCCCCTATCGCAATACACCCGGTAAATCTATGCTTCCAAATATAAAAAACAAGTGCTGAATGTCCTAAATTGAAAAAAAAAAAATCTTAAAAAATTTTGTGTATTTTGAGAGCCAAAAAGACTAAAATCGGAAAATGTCGATTATCTCGAAAACGGTAAGAGATATCGCAAAAATAATGGATTTTTCGATCCCCTATCGGAATACACCCGGTAAATCTATGCAAATTTTGTGTATTTTGAGTGCCAAAAAGACTAAAATCGGAAAAGGTCGATTATCTCGAAAACGGTAAGAGATATCGCAAAAATAATGGATTTTTCGATCCCCTATCGGAATACACCCGGTAAATCTATGCAAATTTTGTGTATTTTGAGTGCCAAAAAGACTAAAATCGGAAAAGGTCGATTATCTCGAAAACGGTAAGAGATATAGCAAAAATAATGGAATTTTCGATCCCCTATCGGAATACACCCGGTAAATCTATGCTTCCAAATATAAAAAACAAGTGCTGAATGTCCTAAATTGAAAAAAAAAAAAATCTTAAAAAATTTTGTGTATTTTGAGAGCCAAAAAGACTAAAATCGGAAAATGTCGATTATCTCGAAAACGGTAAGAGATATCGCAAAAATAATGGATTTTTCGATCCCCTATCGGAATACACCCGGTAAATCTATGCAAATTTTGTGTATTTTGAGTGCCAAAAAGACTAAAATCGGAAAAGGTCGATTATCTCGAAAACGGTAAGAGATATCGCAAAAATAATGGATTTTTCGATCCCCTATCGGAATACACCCGGTAAATCTATGCAAATTTTGTGTATTTTGAGTGCCAAAAAGACCAAAATCGGAAAAGGTCGATTATCTCGAAAACGGTAAGAGATATCGCAAAAATAATGGAATTTTCGATCCCCTATCGGAATACACCCGGTAAATCTATGCTTCCAAATATAAAAAACAAGTGCTGAATGTCCTAAATTGAAAAAAAAAAAAATCTCAAAAAATTTTGAGTATTTTGAGAGCCAAAAAGACTAAAATCGGAAAATGTCGATTATCTCGAAAACGGTAAGAGATATCGCAAAAATAATGGATTTTTCGATCCCCTATCGGAATACACCCGGTAAATTTATGCAAATTTTGTGTATTTTGAGTGCCAAAAAGACTAAAATCGGAAAAGGTCGATTATCTCGAAAACGGTAAGAGATATCGCAAAAATAATGGAATTTTCGATCCCCTATCGGAATACACCCGGTAAATCTATGCTTCCAAATATAAAAAACAAGTGCTGAATGTCCTAAATTGAAAAAAAAAAAAATCTTAAAAAATTTTGTGTATTTTGAGAGCCAAAAAGACTAAAATCGGAAAATGTCGATTATCTCGAAAACGGTAAGAGATATCGCAAAAATAATGGATTTTTCGATCCCCTATCGGAATACACCCGGTAAATCTATGCAAATTTTGTGTATTTTGAGTGCCAAAAAGACTAAAATCGGAAAAGGTCGATTATCTCGAAAACGGTAAGAGATATCGCAAAAATAATGGAATTTTCGATCCCCTATCGGAATACACCCGGTAAATCTATGCTTCCAAATATAAAAAACAAGTGCTGAATGTCCTAAATTGAAAAAAAAAAAAATCTTAAAAAATTTTGTGTATTTTGAGAGCCAAAAAGACTAAAATCGGAAAATGTCGATTATCTCGAAAACGGCAAGAGATATCGCAAAAATAATGGATTTTTCGATCCCCTATCGGAATACACCCGGTAAATCTATGCAAATTTTGTGTATTTTGAGTGCCAAAAAGACTAAAATCGGAAAAGGTCGATTATCTCGAAAACGGTAAGAGATATCGCAAAAATAATGGAATTTTCGATCCCCTATCGCAATACACCCGGTAAATCTATGCTTCCAAATATAAAAAACAAGTGCTGAATGTCCTAAATTGAAAAAAAAAAAAATCTTAAAAAATTTTGTGTATTTTGAGAGCCAAAAAGACTAAAATCGGAAAATGTCGATTATCTCGAAAACGGTAAGAGATATCGCAAAAATAATGGATTTTTCGATCCCCTATCGGAATACACCCGGTAAATCTATGCAAATTTTGTGTATTTTGAGTGCCAAAAAGACTAAAATCGGAAAAGGTCGATTATCTCGAAAACGGTAAGAGATATCGCAAAAATAATGGAATTTTCGATCCCCTATCGGAATACACCCGGTAAATCTATGCTTCCAAATATAAAAAACAAGTGCTGAATGTCCTAAATTGAAAAAAAAAAAATCTTAAAAAATTTTGTGTATTTTGAGAGCCAAAAAGACTAAAATCGGAAAATGTCGATTATCTCGAAAACGGTAAGAGATATCGCAAAAATAATGGATTTTTCGATCCCCTATCGGAATACACCCGGTAAATCTATGCAAATTTTGTGTATTTTGAGTGCCAAAAAGACTAAAATCGGAAAAGGTCGATTATCTCGAAAACGGTAAGAGATATCGCAAAAATAATGGAATTTTCGATCCCCTATCGGAATACACCCGGTAAAACTATGCTTCCAAATATAAAAAACAAGTGCTGAATGTCCTAAATTGAAAAAAAAAAAAATCTTAAAAAATTTTGTGTATTTTGAGAGCCAAAAAGACTAAAATCGGAAAATGTCGATTATCTCGAAAACGGTAAGAGATATCGCAAAAATAATGGATTTTTCGATCCCCTATCGGAATACACCCGGTAAATCTATGCAAATTTTGTGTATTTTGAGTGCCAAAAAGACTAAAATCGGAAAAGGTCGATTATCTCGAAAACGGTAAGAGATATCGCAAAAATAATGGAATTTTCGATCCCCTATCGGAATACACCCGGTAAATCTATGCTTCCAAATATAAAAAACAAGTGCTGAATGTCCTAAATTGAAAAAAAAAAAAATCTTAAAAAATTTTGCGTATTTTGAGAGCCAAAAAGACTAAAATCGGAAAATGTCGATTATCTCGAAAACGGTAAGAGATATCGCAAAAATAATGGATTTTTCGATCCCCTATCGGAATACACCCGGTAAATCTATGCAAATTTTGTGTATTTTGAGTGCCAAAAAGACTAAAATCGGAAAATGTCGATTATCTCGAAAACGGTAAGAGATATCGCAAAAATAATGGATTTTTCGATCCCCTATCGGAATACACCCGGTAAATCTATGCAAATTTTGTGTATTTTGAGTGCCAAAAAGACTAAAATCGGAAAAGGTCGATTATCTCGAAAACGGTAAGAGATATCGCAAAAATAATGGAATTTTCGATCCCCTATCGGAATACACCCGGTAAATCTATGCTTCCAAATATAAAAAACAAGTGCTGAATGTCCTAAATTGAAAAAAAAAAAAATCTTAAAAAATTTTGTGTATTTTGAGAGCCAAAAAGACTAAAATCGGAAAATGTCGATTATCTCGAAAACGGTAAGAGATATCGCAAAAATAATGGATTTTTCGATCCCCTATCGGAATACACCCGGTAAATCTATGCAAATTTTGTGTATTTTGAGTGCCAAAAAGACTAAAATCGGAAAAGGTCGATTATCTCGAAAACGGTAAGAGATATCGCAAAAATAATGGAATTTTCGATCCCCTATCGGAATACACCCGGTAAATCTATGCTTCCAAATATAAAAAACAAGTGCTGAATGTCCTAAATTGAAAAAAAAAAAAATCTTAAAAAATTTTGTGTATTTTGAGAGCCAAAAAGACTAAAATCGGAAAATGTCGATTATCTCGAAAACGGTAAGAGATATCGCAAAAATAATGGATTTTTCGATCCCCTATCGGAATACACCCGGTAAATCTATGCAAATTTTGTGTATTTTGAGTGCCAAAAAGACTAAAATCGGAAAAGGTCGATTATCTCGAAAACGGTAAGAGATATCGCAAAAATAATGGAATTTTCGATCCCCTATCGGAATACACCCGGTAAATCTATGCTTCCAAATATAAAAAACAAGTGCTGAATGTCCTAAATTGAAAAAAAAAAAATCTTAAAAAATTTTGTGTATTTTGAGAGCCAAAAAGACTAAAATCGGAAAATGTCGATTATCTCGAAAACGGTAAGAGATATCGCAAAAATAATGGATTTTTCGATCCCCTATCGGAATACACCCGGTAAATCTATGCAAATTTTGTGTATTTTGAGTGCCAAAAAGACTAAAATCGGAAAAGGTCGATTATCTCGAAAACGGTAAGAGATATCGCAAAAATAATGGAATTTTCGATCCCCTATCGGAATACACCCGGTAAATCTATGCTTCCAAATATAAAAAACAAGTGCTGAATGTCCTAAATTGAAAAAAAAAAAAATCTTAAAAAATTTTGTGTATTTTGAGAGCCAAAAAGACTAAAATCGGAAAATGTCGATTATCTCGAAAACGGTAAGAGATATCGCAAAAATAATGGATTTTTCGATCCCCTATCGGAATACACCCGGTAAATCTATGCAAATTTTGTGTATTTTGAGTGCCAAAAAGACTAAAATCGGAAAAGGTCGATTATCTCGAAAACGGTAAGAGATATCGCAAAAATAATGGAATTTTCGATCCCCTATCGCAATACACCCGTAAATCTATGCTTCCAAATATAAAAAAACAAGTGCTGAATGTCCTAAATTGAAAAAAAAAAAAATCTTAAAAAATTTTGTGTATTTTGAGAGCCAAAAAGACTAAAATCGGAAAATGTCGATTATCTCGAAAACGGTAAGAGATATCGCAAAAATAATGGATTTTTCGATCCCCTATCGGAATACACCCGGTAAATCTATGCAAATTTTGTGTATTTTGAGTGCCAAAAAGACTAAAATCGGAAAAGGTCGATTATCTCGAAAACGGTAAGAGATATCGCAAAAATAATGGAATTTTCGATCCCCTATCGGAATACACCCGGTAAATCTATGCTTCCAAATATAAAAAACAAGTGCTGAATGTCCTAAATTGAAAAAAAAAAAAATCTTAAAAAATTTTGTGTATTTTGAGAGCCAAAAAGACTAAAATCGGAAAATGTCGATTATCTCGAAAACGGTAAGAGATATCGCAAAAATAATGGATTTTTCGATCCCCTATCGGAATACACCCGGTAAATCTATGCAAATTTTGTGTATTTTGAGTGCCAAAAAGACTAAAATCGGAAAAGGTCGATTATCTCGAAAACGGTAAGAGATATCGCAAAAATAATGGATTTTTCGATCCCCTATCGGAATACACCCGGTAAATCTATGCAAATTTTGTGTATTTTGAGTGCCAAAAAGACCAAAATCGGAAAAGGTCGATTATCTCGAAAACGGTAAGAGATATCGCAAAAATAATGGAATTTTCGATCCCCTATCGGAATACACCCGGTAAATCTATGCTTCCAAATATAAAAAACAAGTGCTGAATGTCCTAAATTGAAAAAAAAAAAAATCTCAAAAAATTTTGTGTATTTTGAGAGCCAAAAAGACTAAAATCGGAAAATGTCGATTATCTCGAAAACGGCAAGAGATATCGCAAAAATAATGGATTTTTCGATCCCCTATCGGAATACACCCGGTAAATCTATGCAAATTTTGTGTATTTTGAGTGCCAAAAAGACTAAAATCGGAAAAGGTCGATTATCTCGAAAACGGTAAGAGATATCGCAAAAATAATGGAATTTTCGATCCCCTATCGCAATACACCCGGTAAATCTATGCTTCCAAATATAAAAAACAAGTGCTGAATGTCCTAAATTGAAAAAAAAAAAATCTTAAAAAATTTTGTGTATTTTGAGAGCCAAAAAGACTAAAATCGGAAAATGTCGATTATCTCGAAAACGGTAAGAGATATCGCAAAAATAATGGATTTTTCGATCCCCTATCGGAATACACCCGGTAAATCTATGCAAATTTTGTGTATTTTGAGTGCCAAAAAGACTAAAATCGGAAAAGGTCGATTATCTCGAAAACGGTAAGAGATATCGCAAAAATAATGGATTTTTCGATCCCCTATCGGAATACACCCGGTAAATCTATGCAAATTTTGTGTATTTTGAGTGCCAAAAAGACTAAAATCGGAAAAGGTCGATTATCTCGAAAACGGTAAGAGATATCGCAAAAATAATGGAATTTTCGATCCCCTATCGGAATACACCCGGTAAATCTATGCTTCCAAATATAAAAAACAAGTGCTGAATGTCCTAAATTGAAAAAAAAAAAAATCTTAAAAAATTTTGTGTATTTTGAGAGCCAAAAAGACTAAAATCGGAAAATGTCGATTATCTCGAAAACGGTAAGAGATATCGCAAAAATAATGGATTTTTCGATCCCCTATCGGAATACACCCGGTAAATCTATGCAAATTTTGTGTATTTTGAGTGCCAAAAAGACTAAAATCGGAAAAGGTCGATTATCTCGAAAACGGTAAGAGATATCGCAAAAATAATGGATTTTTCGATCCCCTATCGGAATACACCCGGTAAATCTATGCAAATTTTGTGTATTTTGAGTGCCAAAAAGACCAAAATCGGAAAAGGTCGATTATCTCGAAAACGGTAAGAGATATCGCAAAAATAATGGAATTTTCGATCCCCTATCGGAATACACCCGGTAAATCTATGCTTCCAAATATAAAAAACAAGTGCTGAATGTCCTAAATTGAAAAAAAAAAAAATCTCAAAAAATTTTGTGTATTTTGAGAGCCAAAAAGACTAAAATCGGAAAATGTCGATTATCTCGAAAACGGTAAGAGATATCGCAAAAATAATGGATTTTTCGATCCCCTATCGGAATACACCCGGTAAATTTATGCAAATTTTGTGTATTTTGAGTGCCAAAAAGACTAAAATCGGAAAAGGTCGATTATCTCAAAAACGGTAAGAGATATCGCAAAAATAATGGAATTTTCGATCCCCTATCAGAATACACCCGGTAAATCTATGCTTCCAAATATAAAAAACAAGTGCTGAATGTCCTAAATTGAAAAAAAAAAAAATCTTAAAAAATTTTGTGTATTTTGAGAGCCAAAAAGACTAAAATCGGAAAATGTCGATTATCTCGAAAACGGTAAGAGATATCGCAAAAATAATGGATTTTTCGATCCCCTATCGGAATACACCCGGTAAATCTATGCAAATTTTGTGTATTTTGAGTGCCAAAAAGACTAAAATCGGAAAAGGTCGATTATCTCGAAAACGGTAAGAGATATCGCAAAAATAATGGAATTTTCGATCCCCTATCGGAATACACCCGGTAAATCTATGCTTCCAAATATAAAAAACAAGTGCTGAATGTCCTAAATTGAAAAAAAAAAAAATCTTAAAAAATTTTGTGTATTTTGAGAGCCAAAAAGACTAAAATCGGAAAATGTCGATTATCTCGAAAACGGTAAGAGATATCGCAAAAATAATGGATTTTTCGATCCCCTATCGGAATACACCCGGTAAATCTACGCAAATTTTGTGTATTTTGAGTGCCAAAAAGACTAAAATCGGAAAAGGTCGATTATCTCGAAAACGGTAAGAGATATCGCAAAAATAATGGATTTTTCGATCCCCTATCGCAATACACCCGGTAAATCTATGCAAATTTTGTGTATTTTGAGTGCCAAAAAGACTAAAATCGGAAAAGGTCGATTATCTCGAAAACGGTAAGAGATATCGCAAAAATAATGGAATTTTCGATCCCCTATCGGAATACACCCGGTAAATCTATGCTTCCAAATATAAAAAACAAGTGCTGAATGTCCTAAATTGAAAAAAAAAAAAATCTTAAAAAATTTTGTGTATTTTGAGAGCCAAAAAGACTAAAATCGGAAAATGTCGATTATCTCGAAAACGGCAAGAGATATCGCAAAAATAATGGATTTTTCGATCCCCTATCGGAATACACCCGGTAAAACTATGCAAATTTTGTGTATTTTGAGTGCCAAAAAGACTAAAATCGGAAAAGGTCGATTATCTCGAAAACGGTAAGAGATATCGCAAAAATAATGGAATTTTCGATCCCCTATCGCAATACACCCGGTAAATCTATGCTTCCAAATATAAAAAACAAGTGCTGAATGTCCTAAATTGAAAAAAAAAAAAATCTTAAAAAATTTTGTGTATTTTGAGAGCCAAAAAGACTAAAATCGGAAAATGTCGATTATCTCGAAAACGGTAAGAGATATCGCAAAAATAATGGATTTTTCGATCCCCTATCGGAATACACCCGGTAAATCTATGCAAATTTTGTGTATTTTGAGTGCCAAAAAGACTAAAATCGGAAAAGGTCGATTATCTCGAAAACGGTAAGAGATATCGCAAAAATAATGGATTTTTCGATCCCCTATCGGCATACACCCGGTAAATCTATGCAAATTTTGTGTATTTTGAGTGCCAAAAAGACTAAAATCGGAAAAGGTCGATTATCTCGAAAACGGTAAGAGATATCGCAAAAATAATGGAATTTTCGATCCCCTATCGGAATACACCCGGTAAATCTATGCTTCCAAATATAAAAAACAAGTGCTGAATGTCCTAAATTGAAAAAAAAAAAAATCTTAAAAAATTTTGTGTATTTTGAGAGCCAAAAAGACTAAAATCGGAAAATGTCGATTATCTCGAAAACGGTAAGAGATATCGCAAAAATAATGGATTTTTCGATCCCCTATCGGAATACACCCGGTAAATCTATGCAAATTTTGTGTATTTTGAGTGCCAAAAAGACTAAAATCGGAAAAGGTCGATTATCTCGAAAACGGTAAGAGATATCGCAAAAATAATGGATTTTTCGATCCCCTATCGGAATACACCCGGTAAATCTATGCAAATTTTGTGTATTTTGAGTGCCAAAAAGACCAAAATCGGAAAAGGTCGATTATCTCGAAAACGGTAAGAGATATCGCAAAAATAATGGAATTTTCGATCCCCTATCGGAATACACCCGGTAAATCTATGCTTCCAAATATAAAAAACAAGTGCTGAATGTCCTAAATTGAAAAAAAAAAAAATCTCAAAAAATTTTGTGTATTTTGAGAGCCAAAAAGACTAAAATCGGAAAATGTCGATTATCTCGAAAACGGTAAGAGATATCGCAAAAATAATGGATTTTTCGATCCCCTATCGGAATACACCCGGTAAATTTATGCAAATTTTGTGTATTTTGAGTGCCAAAAAGACTAAAATCGGAAAAGGTCGATTATCTCGAAAACGGTAAGAGATATCGCAAAAATAATGGAATTTTCGATCCCCTATCGGAATACACCCGGTAAATCTATGCTTCCAAATATAAAAAACAAGTGCTGAATGTCCTAAATTGAAAAAAAAAAAAATCTTAAAAAATTTTGTGTATTTTGAGAGCCAAAAAGACTAAAATCGGAAAATGTCGATTATCTCGAAAACGGTAAGAGATATCGCAAAAATAATGGATTTTTCGATCCCCTATCGGAATACACCCGGTAAATCTATGCAAATTTTGTGTATTTTGAGTGCCAAAAAGACTAAAATCGGAAAAGGTCGATTATCTCGAAAACGGTAAGAGATATCGCAAAAATAATGGAATTTTCGATCCCCTATCGGAATACACCCGGTAAATCTATGCTTCCAAATATAAAAAACAAGTGCTGAATGTCCTAAATTGAAAAAAAAAAAAATCTTAAAAAATTTTGTGTATTTTGAGAGCCAAAAAGACTAAAATCGGAAAATGTCGATTATCTCGAAAACGGCAAGAGATATCGCAAAAATAATGGATTTTTCGATCCCCTATCGGAATACACCCGGTAAATCTATGCAAATTTTGTGTATTTTGAGTGCCAAAAAGACTAAAATCGGAAAAGGTCGATTATCTCGAAAACGGTAAGAGATATCGCAAAAATAATGGAATTTTCGATCCCCTATCCGAATACACCCGGTAAATCTATGCTTCCAAATATAAAAAACAAGTGCTGAATGTCCTAAATTGAAAAAAAAAAAAATCTTAAAAAATTTTGTGTATTTTGAGAGCCAAAAAGACTAAAATCGGAAAATGTCGATTATCTCGAAAACGGTAAGAGATATCGCAAAAATAATGGATTTTTCGATCCCCTATCGGAATACACCCGGTAAATCTATGCAAATTTTGTGTATTTTGAGTGCCAAAAAGACTAAAATCGGAAAAGGTCGATTATCTCGAAAACGGTAAGAGATATCGCAAAAATAATGGAATTTTCGATCCCCTATCGGAATACACCCGGTAAATCTATGCTTCCAAATATAAAAAACAAGTGCTGAATGTCCTAAATTGAAAAAAAAAAAAATCTTAAAAAATTTTGTGTATTTTGAGAGCCAAAAAGACTAAAATCGGAAAATGTCGATTATCTCGAAAACGGTAAGAGATATCGCAAAAATAATGGATTTTTCGATCCCCTATCGGAATACACCCGGTAAATCTATGCAAATTTTGTGTATTTTGAGTGCCAAAAAGACTAAAATCGGAAAAGGTCGATTATCTCGAAAACGGTAAGAGATATCGCAAAAATAATGGAATTTTCGATCCCCTATCGGAATACACCCGGTAAATCTATGCTTCCAAATATAAAAAACAAGTGCTGAATGTCCTAAATTGAAAAAAAAAAAATCTTAAAAAATTTTGTGTATTTTGAGAGCCAAAAAGACTAAAATCGGAAAATGTCGATTATCTCGAAAACGGTAAGAGATATCGCAAAAATAATGGATTTTTCGATCCCCTATCGGAATACACCCGGTAAATCTATGCAAATTTTGTGTATTTTGAGTGCCAAAAAGACTAAAATCGGAAAAGGTCGATTATCTCGAAAACGGTAAGAGATATCGCAAAAATAATGGAATTTTCGATCCCCTATCGGAATACACCCGGTAAATCTATGCTTCCAAATATAAAAAACAAGTGCTGAATGTCCTAAATTGAAAAAAAAAAAATCTTAAAAAATTTTGTGTATTTTGAGAGCCAAAAAGACTAAAATCGGAAAATGTCGATTATCTCGAAAACGGTAAGAGATATCGCAAAAATAATGGATTTTTCGATCCCCTATCGGAATACACCCGGTAAATCTATGCAAATTTTGTGTATTTTGAGTGCCAAAAAGACTAAAATCGGAAAAGGTCGATTATCTCGAAAACGGTAAGAGATATCGCAAAAATAATGGAATTTTCGATCCCCTATCGCAATACACCCGGTAAATCTATGCTTCCAAATATAAAAAACAAGTGCTGAATGTCCTAAATTGAAAAAAAAAAAATCTTAAAAAATTTTGTGTATTTTGAGAGCCAAAAAGACTAAAATCGGAAAATGTCGATTATCTCGAAAACGGTAAGAGATATCGCAAAAATAATGGATTTTTCGATCCCCTATCGGAATACACCCGGTAAATCTATGCAAATTTTGTGTATTTTGAGTGCCAAAAAGACTAAAATCGGAAAAGGTCGATTATCTCGAAAACGGTAAGAGATATCGCAAAAATAATGGAATTTTCGATCCCCTATCGGAATACACCCGGTAAATCTATGCTTCCAAATATAAAAAACAAGTGCTGAATGTCCTAAATTGAAAAAAAAAAAAATCTTAAAAAATTTTGTGTATTTTGAGAGCCAAAAAGACTAAAATCGGAAAATGTCGATTATCTCGAAAACGGTAAGAGATATCGCAAAAATAATGGATTTTTCGATCCCCTATCGGAATACACCCGGTAAATCTATGCAAATTTTGTGTATTTTGAGTGCCAAAAAGACTAAAATCGGAAAAGGTCGATTATCTCGAAAACGGTAAGAGATATCGCAAAAATAATGGATTTTTCGATCCCCTATCGGAATACACCCGGTAAATCTATGCAAATTTTGTGTATTTTGAGTGCCAAAAAGACCAAAATCGGAAAAGGTCGATTATCTCGAAAACGGTAAGAGATATCGCAAAAATAATGGAATTTTCGATCCCCTATCGGAATACACCCGGTAAATCTATGCTTCCAAATATAAAAAACAAGTGCTGAATGTCCTAAATTGAAAAAAAAAAAAATCTCAAAAAATTTTGTGTATTTTGAGAGCCAAAAAGACTAAAATCGGAAAATGTCGATTATCTCGAAAACGGTAAGAGATATCGCAAAAATAATGGATTTTTCGATCCCCTATCGGAATACACCCGGTAAATCTATGCAAATTTTGTGTATTTTGAGTGCCAAAAAGACTAAAATCGGAAAAGGTCGATTATCTCGAAAACGGTAAGAGATATCGCAAAAATAATGGAATTTTCGATCCCCTATCGGAATACACCCGGTAAAACTATGCTTCCAAATATAAAAAACAAGTGCTGAATGTCCTAAATTGAAAAAAAAAAAAATCTTAAAAAATTTTGTGTATTTTGAGAGCCAAAAAGACTAAAATCGGAAAATGTCGATTATCTCGAAAACGGTAAGAGATATCGCAAAAATAATGGATTTTTCGATCCCCTATCGGAATACACCCGGTAAATCTATGCAAATTTTGTGTATTTTGAGTGCCAAAAAGACTAAAATCGGAAAAGGTCGATTATCTCGAAAACGGTAAGAGATATCGCAAAAATAATGGAATTTTCGATCCCCTATCGGAATACACCCGGTAAAACTATGCTTCCAAATATAAAAAACAAGTGCTGAATGTCCTAAATTGAAAAAAAAAAAAATCTTAAAAAATTTTGTGTATTTTGAGAGCCAAAAAGACTAAAATCGGAAAATGTCGATTATCTCGAAAACGGTAAGAGATATCGCAAAAATAATGGATTTTTCGATCCCCTATCGGAATACACCCGGTAAATCTATGCAAATTTTGTGTATTTTGAGTGCCAAAAAGACTAAAATCGGAAAATGTCGATTATCTCGAAAACGGTAAGAGATATCGCAAAAATAATGGATTTTTCGATCCCCTATCGGAATACACCCGGTAAAGCTATGCAAATTTTGTGTATTTTGAGTGCCAAAAAGACTAAAATCGGAAAAGGTCGATTATCTCGAAAACGGTAAGAGATATCGCAAAAATAATGGAATTTTCGATCCCCTATCGGAATACACCCGGTAAATCTATGCTTCCAAATATAAAAAACAAGTGCTGAATGTCCTAAATTGAAAAAAAAAAAAATCTTAAAAAATTTTGTGTATTTTGAGAGCCAAAAAGACTAAAATCGGAAAATGTCGATTATCTCGAAAACGGTAAGAGATATCGCAAAAATAATGGATTTTTCGATCCCCTATCGGAATACACCCGGTAAATCTATGCAAATTTTGTGTATTTTGAGTGCCAAAAAGACTAAAATCGGAAAAGGTCGATTATCTCGAAAACGGTAAGAGATATCGCAAAAATAATGGAATTTTCGATCCCCTATCGGAATACACCCGGTAAATCTATGCTTCCAAATATAAAAAACAAGTGCTGAATGTCCTAAATTGAAAAAAAAAAAAATCTTAAAAAATTTTGTGTATTTTGAGAGCCAAAAAGACTAAAATCGGAAAATGTCGATTATCTCGAAAACGGTAAGAGATATCGCAAAAATAATGGATTTTTCGATCCCCTATCGGAATACACCCGGTAAATCTATGCAAATTTTGTGTATTTTGAGTGCCAAAAAGACTAAAATCGGAAAAGGTCGATTATCTCGAAAACGGTAAGAGATATCGCAAAAATAATGGAATTTTCGATCCCCTATCGGAATACACCCGGTAAATCTATGCTTCCAAATATAAAAAACAAGTGCTGAATGTCCTAAATTGAAAAAAAAAAAATCTTAAAAAATTTTGTGTATTTTGAGAGCCAAAAAGACTAAAATCGGAAAATGTCGATTATCTCGAAAACGGTAAGAGATATCGCAAAAATAATGGATTTTTCGATCCCCTATCGGAATACACCCGGTAAATCTATGCAAATTTTGTGTATTATGAGTGCCAAAAAGACTAAAATCGGAAAAGGTCGATTATCTCGAAAACGGTAAGAGATATCGCAAAAATAATGGAATTTTCGATCCCCTATCGGAATACACCCGGTAAATCTATGCTTCCAAATATAAAAAACAAGTGCTGAATGTCCTAAATTGAAAAAAAAAAAAATCTTAAAAATTTTTGTGTATTTTGAGAGCCAAAAAGACTAAAATCGGAAAATGTCGATTATCTCGAAAACGGTAAGAGATATCGCAAAAATAATGGATTTTTCGATCCCCTATCGGAATACACCCGGTAAATCTATGCAAATTTTGTGTATTTTGAGTGCCAAAAAGACTAAAATCGGAAAAGGTCGATTATCTCGAAAACGGTAAGAGATATCGCAAAAATAATGGAATTTTCGATCCCCTATCGCAATACACCCGGTAAATCTATGCTTCCAAATATAAAAAACAAGTGCTGAATGTCCTAAATTGAAAAAAAAAAAAA
Organism: Rhagonycha lutea; assembly: GCA_958510855.1. NCBI lineage: Eukaryota > Metazoa > Arthropoda > Insecta > Coleoptera > Cantharidae > Rhagonycha > Rhagonycha lutea. Next base: position 70,924,958 of record OY294038.1, read on the forward strand.
TCTTAAAAAATTTTGTGTATTTTGAGAGCCAAAAAGACTAAAATCGGAAAATGTCGATTATCTCGAAAACGGTAAGAGATATCGCAAAAATAATGGATTTTTCGATCCCCTATCGGAATACACCCGGTAAATCTATGCAAATTTTGTGTATTTTGAGTGCCAAAAAGACTAAAATCGGAAAAGGTCGATTATCTCGAAAACGGTAAGAGATATCGCAAAAATAATGGAATTTTCGATCCCCTATCGGAATACACCCGGTAAATCTATGCTTCCAAATATAAAAAACAAGTGCTGAATGTCCTAAATTGAAAAAAAAAAAAATCTTAAAAAATTTTGTGTATTTTGAGAGCCAAAAAGACTAAAATCGGAAAATGTCGATTATCTCGAAAACGGTAAGAGATATCGCAAAAATAATGGATTTTTCGATCCCCTATCGGAATACACCCGGTAAATCTATGCAAATTTTGTGTATTTTGAGTGCCAAAAAGACTAAAATCGGAAAAGGTCGATTATCTCGAAAACGGTAAGAGATATCGCAAAAATAATGGATTTTTCGATCCCCTATCGGAATACACCCGGTAAATCTATGCAAATTTTGTGTATTTTGAGTGCCAAAAAGACCAAAATCGGAAAAGGTCGATTATCTCGAAAACGGTAAGAGATATCGCAAAAATAATGGAATTTTCGATCCCCTATCGGAATACACCCGGTAAATCTATGCTTCCAAATATAAAAAACAAGTGCTGAATGTCCTAAATTGAAAAAAAAAAAAATCTCAAAAAATTTTGTGTATTTTGAGAGCCAAAAAGACTAAAATCGGAAAATGTCGATTATCTCGAAAACGGTAAGAGATATCGCAAAAATAATGGATTTTTCGATCCCCTATCGGAATACACCCGGTAAATTTATGCAAATTTTGTGTATTTTGAGTGCCAAAAAGACTAAAATCGGAAAAGGTCGATTATCTCGAAAACGGTAAGAGATATCGCAAAAATAATGGAATTTTCGATCCCCTATCGGAATACACCCGGTAAATCTATGCTTCCAAATATAAAAAACAAGTGCTGAATGTCCTAAATTGAAAAAAAAAAAAATCTTAAAAAATTTTGTGTATTTTGAGAGCCAAAAAGACTAAAATCGGAAAATGTCGATTATCTCGAAAACGGTAAGAGATATCGCAAAAATAATGGATTTTTCGATCCCCTATCGGAATACACCCGGTAAATCTATGCAAATTTTGTGTATTTTGAGTGCCAAAAAGACTAAAATCGGAAAAGGTCGATTATCTCGAAAACGGTAAGAGATATCGCAAAAATAATGGAATTTTCGATCCCCTATCGGAATACACCCGGTAAATCTATGCTTCCAAATATAAAAAACAAGTGCTGAATGTCCTAAATTGAAAAAAAAAAAAATCTTAAAAAATTTTGTGTATTTTGAGAGCCAAAAAGACTAAAATCGGAAAATGTCGATTATCTCGAAAACGGTAAGAGATATCGCAAAAATAATGGATTTTTCGATCCCCTATCGGAATACACCCGGTAAATCTACGCAAATTTTGTGTATTTTGAGTGCCAAAAAGACTAAAATCGGAAAAGGTCGATTATCTCGAAAACGGTAAGAGATATCGCAAAAATAATGGATTTTTCGATCCCCTATCGCAATACACCCGGTAAATCTATGCAAATTTTGTGTATTTTGAGTGCCAAAAAGACTAAAATCGGAAAAGGTCGATTATCTCGAAAACGGTAAGAGATATCGCAAAAATAATGGAATTTTCGATCCCCTATCGGAATACACCCGGTAAATCTATGCTTCCAAATATAAAAAACAAGTGCTGAATGTCCTAAATTGAAAAAAAAAAAAATCTTAAAAAATTTTGTGTATTTTGAGAGCCAAAAAGACTAAAATCGGAAAATGTCGATTATCTCGAAAACGGCAAGAGATATCGCAAAAATAATGGATTTTTCGATCCCCTATCGGAATACACCCGGTAAAGCTATGCAAATTTTGTGTATTTTGAGTGCCAAAAAGACTAAAATCGGAAAAGGTCGATTATCTCGAAAACGGTAAGAGATATCGCAAAAATAATGGAATTTTCGATCCCCTATCGCAATACACCCGGTAAATCTATGCTTCCAAATATAAAAAACAAGTGCTGAATGTCCTAAATTGAAAAAAAAAAAAATCTTAAAAAATTTTGTGTATTTTGAGAGCCAAAAAGACTAAAATCGGAAAATGTCGATTATCTCGAAAACGGTAAGAGATATCGCAAAAATAATGGATTTTTCGATCCCCTATCGGAATACACCCGGTAAATCTATGCAAATTTTGTGTATTTTGAGTGCCAAAAAGACTAAAATCAGAAAAGGTCGATTATCTCGAAAAAGGTAAGAGATATCGCAAAAATAATGGATTTTTCGATCCCCTATCGGAATACACCCGGTAAATCTATGCAAATTTTGTGTATTTTGAGTGCCAAAAAGACTAAAATCGGAAAAGGTCGATTATCTCGAAAACGGTAAGAGATATCGCAAAAATAATGGAATTTTCGATCCCCTATCGGAATACACCCGGTAAATCTATGCTTCCAAATATAAAAAACAAGTGCTGAATGTCCTAAATTGAAAAAAAAAAAAATCTTAAAAAATTTTGTGTATTTTGAGAGCCAAAAAGACTAAAATCGGAAAATGTCGATTATCTCGAAAACGGTAAGAGATATCGCAAAAATAATGGATTTTTCGATCCCCTATCGGAATACACCCGGTAAATCTATGCAAATTTTGTGTATTTTGAGTGCCAAAAAGACTAAAATCGGAAAAGGTCGATTATCTCGAAAACGGTAAGAGATATCGCAAAAATAATGGATTTTTCGATCCCCTATCGGAATACACCCGGTAAATCAATGCAAATTTTGTGTATTTTGAGTGCCAAAAAGACCAAAATCGGAAAAGGTCGATTATCTCGAAAACGGTAAGAGATATCGCAAAAATAATGGAATTTTCGATCCCCTATCGGAATACACCCGGTAAATCTATGCTTCCAAAAATAAAAAACAAGTGCTGAATGTCCTAAATTGAAAAAAAAAAAAATCTTAAAAAATTTTGTGTATTTTGAGAGCCAAAAAGACTAAAATCGGAAAATGTCGATTATCTCGAAAACGGTAAGAGATATCGCAAAAATAATGGATTTTTCGATCCCCTATCGGAATACACCCGGTAAATTTATGCAAATTTTGTGTATTTTGAGTGCCAAAAAGACTAAAATCGGAAAAGGTCGATTATCTCGAAAACGGTAAGAGATATCGCAAAAATAATGGAATTTTCGATCCCCTATCGGAATACACCCGGTAAATCTATGCTTCCAAATATAAAAAACAAGTGCTGAATGTCCTAAATTGAAAAAAAAAAAAATCTTAAAAAATTTTGTGTATTTTGAGAGCCAAAAAGACTAAAATCGGAAAATGTCGATTATCTCGAAAACGGTAAGAGATATCGCAAAAATAATGGATTTTTCGATCCCCTATCGGAATACACCCGGTAAATCTATGCAAATTTTGTGTATTTTGAGTGCCAAAAAGACTAAAATCGGAAAAGGTCGATTATCTCGAAAACGGTAAGAGATATCGCAAAAATAATGGAATTTTCGATCCCCTATCGGAATACACCCGGTAAATCTATGCTTCCAAATATAAAAAACAAGTGCTGAATGTCCTAAATTGAAAAAAAAAAAAATCTTAAAAAATTTTGTGTATTTTGAGAGCCAAAAAGACTAAAATCGGAAAATGTCGATTATCTCGAAAACGATAAGAGATATCGCAAAAATAATGGATTTTTCGATCCCCTATCGGAATACACCCGGTAAATCTATGCGAATTTAGTGTATTTTGAGTGCCAAAAAGACTAAAATCGGAAAATGTCGATTATCTCGAAAACGGTAAGAGATATCGCAAAAATAATGGAATTTTCGATCCCCTATCGGAATACACCCGGTAAATTTATGCTTCCAAATATAAAAAACAAGTGCTGAATGTCCTAAATTGAAAAAAAAAAAAATCTTAAAAAATTTTGTGTATTTTGAGAGCCAAAAAGACTAAAATCGGAAAATGTCGATTATCTCGAAAACGGTAAGAGATATCGCAAAAATAATGGATTTTTCGATCCCCTATCGGAATACACCCGGTAAAGCTATGCAAATTTTGTGTATTTTGAGTGCCAAAAAGACTAAAATCGGAAAAGGTCGATTATCTCGAAAACGGTAAGAGATATCGCAAAAATAATGGAATTTTCGATCCCCTATCGGAATACACCCGGTAAATCTATGCTTCCAAATATAAAAAACAAGTGCTGAATGTCCTAAATTGAAAAAAAAAAAATCTTAAAAAATTTTGTGTATTTTGAGAGCCAAAAAGACTAAAATCGGAAAATGTCGATTATCTCGAAAACGGTAAGAGATATCGCAAAAATAATGGATTTTTCGATCCCCTATCGGAATACACCCGGTAAATCTATGCAAATTTTGTGTATTTTGAGTGCCAAAAAGACTAAAATCGGAAAAGGTCGATTATCTCGAAAACGGTAAGAGATATCGCAAAAATAATGGAATTTTCGATCCCCTATCGGAATACACCCGGTAAAACTATGCTTCCAAATATAAAAAACAAGTGCTGAATGTCCTAAATTGAAAAAAAAAAAAATCTTAAAAAATTTTGTGTATTTTGAGAGCCAAAAAGACTAAAATCGGAAAATGTCGATTATCTCGAAAACGGTAAGAGATATCGCAAAAATAATGGATTTTTCGATCCCCTATCGGAATACACCCGGTAAATCTATGCAAATTTTGTGTATTTTGAGTGCCAAAAAGACTAAAATCGGAAAAGGTCGATTATCTCGAAAACGGTAAGAGATATCGCAAAAATAATGGAATTTTCGATCCCCTATCGGAATACACCCGGTAAATCTATGCTTCCAAATATAAAAAACAAGTGCTGAATGTCCTAAATTGAAAAAAAAAAAAATCTTAAAAAATTTTGTGTATTTTGAGAGCCAAAAAGACTAAAATCGGAAAATGTCGATTATCTCGAAAACGGTAAGAGATATCGCAAAAATAATGGATTTTTCGATCCCCTATCGGAATACACCCGGTAAATCTATGCAAATTTTGTGTATTTTGAGTGCCAAAAAGACTAAAATCGGAAAATGTCGATTATCTCGAAAACGGTAAGAGATATCGCAAAAATAATGGATTTTTCGATCCCCTATCGGAATACACCCGGTAAATCTATGCAAATTTTGTGTATTTTGAGTGCCAAAAAGACTAAAATCGGAAAAGGTCGATTATCTCGAAAACGGTAAGAGATATCGCAAAAATAATGGAATTTTCGATCCCCTATCGGAATACACCCGGTAAATCTATGCTTCCAAATATAAAAAACAAGTGCTGAATGTCCTAAATTGAAAAAAAAAAAAATCTTAAAAAATTTTGTGTATTTTGAGAGCCAAAAAGACTAAAATCGGAAAATGTCGATTATCTCGAAAACGGTAAGAGATATCGCAAAAATAATGGATTTTTCGATCCCCTATCGGAATACACCCGGTAAATCTATGCAAATTTTGTGTATTTTGAGTGCCAAAAAGACTAAAATCGGAAAAGGTCGATTATCTCGAAAACGGTAAGAGATATCGCAAAAATAATGGAATTTTCGATCCCCTATCGGAATACACCCGGTAAATCTATGCTTCCAAATATAAAAAACAAGTGCTGAATGTCCTAAATTGAAAAAAAAAAAAATCTTAAAAAATTTTGTGTATTTTGAGAGCCAAAAAGACTAAAATCGGAAAATGTCGATTATCTCGAAAACGGTAAGAGATATCGCAAAAATAATGGATTTTTCGATCCCCTATCGGAATACACCCGGTAAATCTATGCAAATTTTGTGTATTTTGAGTGCCAAAAAGACTAAAATCGGAAAAGGTCGATTATCTCGAAAACGGTAAGAGATATCGCAAAAATAATGGAATTTTCGATCCCCTATCGGAATACACCCGGTAAATCTATGCTTCCAAATATAAAAAACAAGTGCTGAATGTCCTAAATTGAAAAAAAAAAAATCTTAAAAAATTTTGTGTATTTTGAGAGCCAAAAAGACTAAAATCGGAAAATGTCGATTATCTCGAAAACGGTAAGAGATATCGCAAAAATAATGGATTTTTCGATCCCCTATCGGAATACACCCGGTAAATCTATGCAAATTTTGTGTATTTTGAGTGCCAAAAAGACTAAAATCGGAAAAGGTCGATTATCTCGAAAACGGTAAGAGATATCGCAAAAATAATGGAATTTTCGATCCCCTATCGGAATACACCCGGTAAATCTATGCTTCCAAATATAAAAAACAAGTGCTGAATGTCCTAAATTGAAAAAAAAAAAAATCTATGCAAATTTTGTGTATTTTGAGTGCCAAAAAGACTAAAATCGGAAAAGGTCGATTATCTCGAAAACGGTAAGAGATATCGCAAAAATAATGGAATTTTCGATCCCCTATCGGAATACACCCGGTAAAACTATGCTTCCAAATATAAAAAACAAGTGCTGAATGTCCTAAATTGAAAAAAAAAAAAATCTTAAAAAATTTTGTGTATTTTGAGAGCCAAAAAGACTAAAATCGGAAAATGTCGATTATCTCGAAAACGGTAAGAGATATCGCAAAAATAATGGATTTTTCGATCCCCTATCGGAATACACCCGGTAAATCTATGCAAATTTTGTGTATTTTGAGTGCCAAAAAGACTAAAATCGGAAAAGGTCGATTATCTCGAAAACGGTAAGAGATATCGCAAAAATAATGGAATTTTCGATCCCCTATCGGAATACACCCGGTAAATCTATGCTTCCAAATATAAAAAACAAGTGCTGAATGTCCTAAATTGAAAAAAAAAAAAATCTTAAAAAATTTTGTGTATTTTGAGAGCCAAAAAGACTAAAATCGGAAAATGTCGATTATCTCGAAAACGGTAAGAGATATCGCAAAAATAATGGATTTTTCGATCCCCTATCGGAATACACCCGGTAAATCTATGCAAATTTTGTGTATTTTGAGTGCCAAAAAGACTAAAATCGGAAAAGGTCGATTATCTCGAAAACGGTAAGAGATATCGCAAAAATAATGGAATTTTCGATCCCCTATCGGAATACACCCGGTAAATCTATGCTTCCAAATATAAAAAACAAGTGCTGAATGTCCTAAATTGAAAAAAAAAAAATCTTAAAAAATTTTGTGTATTTTGAGAGCCAAAAAGACTAAAATCGGAAAATGTCGATTATCTCGAAAACGGTAAGAGATATCGCAAAAATAATGGATTTTTCGATCCCCTATCGGAATACACCCGGTAAATCTATGCAAATTTTGTGTATTTTGAGTGCCAAAAAGACTAAAATCGGAAAAGGTCGATTATCTCGAAAACGGTAAGAGATATCGCAAAAATAATGGAATTTTCGATCCCCTATCGGAATACACCCGGTAAATCTATGCTTCCAAATATAAAAAACAAGTGCTGAATGTCCTAAATTGAAAAAAAAAAAAATCTTAAAAAATTTTGTGTATTTTGAGAGCCAAAAAGACTAAAATCGGAAAATGTCGATTATCTCGAAAACGGTAAGAGATATCGCAAAAATAATGGATTTTTCGATCCCCTATCGGAATACACCCGGTAAAACTATGCTTCCAAATATAAAAAACAAGTGCTGAATGTCCTAAATTGAAAAAAAAAAAAATCTTAAAAAATTTTGTGTATTTTGAGAGCCAAAAAGACTAAAATCGGAAAATGTCGATTATCTCGAAAACGGTAAGAGATATCGCAAAAATAATGGATTTTTCGATCCCCTATCGGAATACACCCGGTAAATCTATGCAAATTTTGTGTATTTTGAGTGCCAAAAAGACTAAAATCGGAAAAGGTCGATTATCTCGAAAACGGTAAGAGATATCGCAAAAATAATGGAATTTTCGATCCCCTATCGGAATACACCCGGTAAATCTATGCTTCCAAATATAAAAAACAAGTGCTGAATGTCCTAAATTGAAAAAAAAAAAAATCTTAAAAAATTTTGTGTATTTTGAGAGCCAAAAAGACTAAAATCGGAAAATGTCGATTATCTCGAAAACGGTAAGAGATATCGCAAAAATAATGGATTTTTCGATCCCCTATCGGAATACACCCGGTAAATCTATGCAAATTTTGTGTATTTTGAGTGCCAAAAAGACTAAAATCGGAAAAGGTCGATTATCTCGAAAACGGTAAGAGATATCGCAAAAATAATGGAATTTTCGATCCCCTATCGGAATACACCCGGTAAATCTATGCTTCCAAATATAAAAAACAAGTGCTGAATGTCCTAAATTGAAAAAAAAAAAATCTTAAAAAATTTTGTGTATTTTGAGAGCCAAAAAGACTAAAATCGGAAAATGTCGATTATCTCGAAAACGGTAAGAGATATCGCAAAAATAATGGATTTTTCGATCCCCTATCGGAATACACCCGGTAAATCTATGCAAATTTTGTGTATTTTGAGTGCCAAAAAGACTAAAATCGGAAAAGGTCGATTATCTCGAAAACGGTAAGAGATATCGCAAAAATAATGGAATTTTCGATCCCCTATCGGAATACACCCGGTAAATCTATGCTTCCAAATATAAAAAACAAGTGCTGAATGTCCTAAATTGAAAAAAAAAAAAATCTTAAAAAATTTTGTGTATTTTGAGAGCCAAAAAGACTAAAATCGGAAAATGTCGATTATCTCGAAAACGGTAAGAGATATCGCAAAAATAATGGATTTTTCGATCCCCTATCGGAATACACCCGGTAAATCTATGCAAATTTTGTGTATTTTGAGTGCCAAAAAGACTAAAATCGGAAAAGGTCGATTATCTCGAAAACGGTAAGAGATATCGCAAAAATAATGGAATTTTCGATCCCCTATCGCAATACACCCGGTAAATCTATGCTTCCAAATATAAAAAACAAGTGCTGAATGTCCTAAATTGAAAAAAAAAAAAATCTTAAAAAATTTTGTGTATTTTGAGAGCCAAAAAGACTAAAATCGGAAAATGTCGATTATCTCGAAAACGGTAAGAGATATCGCAAAAATAATGGATTTTTCGATCCCCTATCGGAATACACCCGGTAAATCTATGCAAATTTTGTGTATTTTGAGTGCCAAAAAGACTAAAATCGGAAAAGGTCGATTATCTCGAAAACGGTAAGAGATATCGCAAAAATAATGGATTTTTCGATCCCCTATCGGAATACACCCGGTAAATCTATGCAAATTTTGTGTATTTTGAGTGCCAAAAAGACTAAAATCGGAAAAGGTCGATTATCTCGAAAACGGTAAGAGATATCGCAAAAATAATGGAATTTTCGATCCCCTATCGGAATACACCCGGTAAATCTATCCTTCCAAATATAAAAAACAAGTGCTGAATGTCCTAAATTGAAAAAAAAGAAAATCTTAAAAAATTTTGTGTATTTTGAGAGCCAAAAAGACTAAAATCGGAAAATGTCGATTATCTCGAAAACGGTAAGAGATATCGCAAAAATAATGGATTTTTCGATCCCCTATCGGAATACACCCGGTAAATCTATGCAAATTTTGTGTATTTTGAGTGCCAAAAAGACTAAAATCGGAAAAGGTCGATTATCTCGAAAACGGTAAGTGATATCGCAAAAATAATGGAATTTTCGATCCCCTATCGGAATACACCCGGTAAATCTATGCTTCCAAATATAAAAAACAAGTGCTGAATGTCCTAAATTGAAAAAAAAAAAAATCTTAAAAAATTTTGTGTATTTTGAGAGCCAAAAAGACTAAAATCGGAAAATGTCGATTATCTCGAAAACGGTAAGAGATATCGCAAAAATAATGGATTTTTCGATCCCCTATCGGAATACAACCGGTAAATCTATGCAAATTTAGTGTATTTTGAGTGCCAAAAAGACTAAAATCGGAAAAGGTCGATTATCTCGAAAACGGTAAGAGATATCGCAAAAATAATGGAATTTTCGATCCCCTATCGGAATACACCCGGTAAATCTATGCTTCCAAATATAAAAAACAAGTGCTGAATGTCCTAAATTGAAAAAAAAAAAAATCTTAAAAAATTTTGTGTATTTTGAGAGCCAAAAAGACTAAAATCGGAAAATGTCGATTATCTCGAAAACGGTAAGAGATATCGCAAAAATAATGGATTTTTCGATCCCCTATCGGAATACACCCGGTAAATCTATGCAAATTTTGTGTATTTTGAGTGCCAAAAAGACTAAAATCGGAAAAGGTCGATTATCTCGAAAACGGTAAGAGATATCGCAAAAATAATGGAATTTTCGATCCCCTATCGGAATACACCCGGTAAATCTATGCTTCCAAATATAAAAAACAAGTGCTGAATGTCCTAAATTGAAAAAAAAAAAATCTTAAAAAATTTTGTGTATTTTGAGAGCCAAAAAGACTAAAATCGGAAAATGTCGATTATCTCGAAAACGGTAAGAGATATCGCAAAAATAATGGATTTTTCGATCCCCTATCGGGATACACCCGGTAAATCTATGCAAATTTTGTGTATTTTGAGTGCCAAAAAGACTAAAATCGGAAAAGGTCGATTATCTCGAAAACGGTAAGAGATATCGCAAAAATAATGGAATTTTCGATCCCCTATCGGAATACACCCGGTAAATCTATGCTTCCAAATATAAAAAACAAGTGCTGAATGTCCTAAATTGAAAAAAAAAAAAATCTTAAAAAATTTTGTGTATTTTGAGAGCCAAAAAGACTAAAATCGGAAAATGTCGATTATCTCGAAAACGGTAAGAGATATCGCAAAAATAATGGATTTTTCGATCCCCTATCGGAATACACCCGGAAAATCTATGCAAATTTTGTGTATTTTGAGTGCCAAAAAGACTAAAATCGGAAAAGGTCGATTATCTCGAAAACGGTAAGAGATATCGCAAAAATAATGGAATTTTCGATCCCCTATCGGAATACACCCGGTAAATCTATGCTTCCAAATATAAAAAACAAGTGCTGAATGTCCTAAATTGAAAAAAAAAAAAAATCTTAAAAAATTTTGTGTATTTTGAGAGCCAAAAAGACTAAAATCGGAAAATGTCGATTATCTCGAAAACGGTAAGAGATATCGCAAAAATAATGGATTTTTCGATCCCCTATCGGAATACACCCGGTAAATCTATGCAAATTTTGTGTATTTTGAGTGCCAAAAAGACTAAATTCGGAAAAGGTCGATTATCTCGAAAACGGTAAGAGATATCGCAAAAATAATGGAATTTTCGATCCCCTATCGGAATACACCCGGTAAATCTATGCTTCCAAATATAAAAAACAAGTGCTGAATGTCCTAAATTGAAAAAAAAAAAAATCTTAAAAAATTTTGTTTATTTTGAGAGCCAAAAAGACTAAAATCGGAAAATGTCGATTATCTCGAAAACGGTAAGAGATATCGCAAAAATAATGGATTTTTCGATCCCCTATCGGAATACACCCGGTAAATCTATGCAAATTTTGTGTATTTTGAGTGCCAAAAAGACTAAAATCGGAAAAGGTCGATTATCTCGAAAACGGTAAGAGATATCGCAAAAATAATGGAATTTTCGATCCCCTATCGGAATACACCCGCTAAATCTATGCTTCCAAATATAAAAAACCAGTGCTGAATGTCCTAAATTGAAAAAAAAAAAAATCTTAAAAAATTTTGTGTATTTTGAGAGCCAAAAAGACTAAAATCGGAAAATGTCGATTATCTCGAAAACGGTAAGAGATATCGCAAAAATAATGGATTTTTCGATCCCCTATCGGAATACACCCGGTAAATCTATGCAAATTTTGTGTATTTTGAGTGCCAAAAAGACTAAAATCGGAAAAGGTCGATTATCTCGAAAACGGTAAGAGATATCGCAAAAATAATGGAATTTTCGATCCCCTATCGGAATACACCCGGTAAATTTATGCTTCCAAATATAAAAAACAAGTGCTGAATGTCCTAAATTGAAAAAAAAAAAAATCTTAAAAAATTTTGTGTATTTTGAGAGCCAAAAAGACTAAAATCGGAAAATGTCGATTATCTCGAAAACGGTAAGAGATATCGCAAAAATAATGGATTTTTCGATCCCCTATCGGAATACACCCGGTAAATCTATGCAAATTTTGTGTATTTTGAGTGCCAAAAAGACTAAAATCGGAAAAGGTCGATTATCTCGAAAACGGTAAGAGATATCGCAAAAATAATGGAATTTTCGATCCCCTATCGGAATACACCCGGTAAATCTATGCTTCCAAATATAAAAAACAAGTGCTGAATGTCCTAAATTGAAAAAAAAAAAAATCTTAAAAAATTTTGTGTATTTTGAGAGCCAAAAAGACTAAAATCGGAAAATGTCGATTATCTCGAAAACGGTAAGAGATATCGCAAAAATAATGGATTTTTCGATCCCCTATCGGAATACACCCGGTAAATCTATGCAAATTTTGTGTATTTTGAGTGCCAAAAAGACTAAAATCGGAAAAGGTCGATTATCTCGAAAACGGTAAGAGATATCGCAAAAATAATGGAATTTTCGATCCCCTATCGGAATACACCCGGTAAATCTATGCTTCCAAATATAAAAAACAAGTGCTGAATGTCCTAAATTGAAAAAAAAAAAATCTTAAAAAATTTTGTGTATTTTGAGAGCCAAAAAGACTAAAATCGGAAAATGTCGATTATCTCGAAAACGGTAAGAGATATCGCAAAAATAATGGATTTTTCGATCCCCTATCGGAATACACCCGGTAAATCTATGCAAATTTTGTGTATTTTGAGTGCCAAAAAGACTAAAATCGGAAAAGGTCGATTATCTCGAAAACGGTAAGAGATATCGCAAAAATAATGGAATTTTCGATCCCCTATCGGAATACACCCGGTAAATCTATGCTTCCAAATATAAAAAACAAGTGCTGAATGTCCTAAATTGAAAAAAAAAAAAAAATCTTAAAAAATTTTGTGTATTTTGAGAGCCAAAAAGACTAAAATCGGAAAATGTCGATTATCTCGAAAACGGTAAGAGATATCGCAAAAATAATGGATTTTTCGATCCCCTATCGGAATACACCCGGTAAAACTATGCAAATTTTGTGTATTTTGAGTGCCAAAAAGACTAAAATCGGAAAAGGTCGATTATCTCGAAAACGGTAAGAGATATCGCAAAAATAATGGAATTTTCGATCCCTTATCAGAATACACCCGGTAAATTTATGCTTCCAAATATAAAAAACAAGTGCTGAATGTCCTAAATTGAAAAAAAAAAAAATCTTAAAAAATTTTGTGTATTTTGAGAGCCAAAAAGACTAAAATCGGAAAATGTCGATTATCTCGAAAACGGTAAGAGATATCGCAAAAATAATGGATTTTTCGATCCCCTATCGGAATACACCCGGTAAATCTATGCAAATTTTGTGTATTTTGAGTGCCAAAAAGACTAAAATCGGAAAAGGTCGATTATCTCGAAAACGGTAAGAGATATCGCAAAAATAATGGAATTTTCGATCCCCTATCGGAATACACCCGGTAAATCTATGCTTCCAAATATAAAAAACAAGTGCTGAATGTCCTAAATTGAAAAAAAAAAAAATCTTAAAAAATTTTGTGTATTTTGAGAGCCAAAAAGACTAAAATCGGAAAATGTCGATTATCTCGAAAACGGTAAGAGATATCGCAAAAATAATGGATTTTTCGATCCCCTATCGGAATACACCCGGTAAATCTACGCAAATTTTGTGTATTTTGAGTGCCAAAAAGACTAAAATCGGAAAAGGTCGATTATCTCGAAAACGGTAAGAGATATCGCAAAAATAATGGAATTTTCGATCCCCTATCGGAATACACCCGCTAAATCTATGCTTTCAAATATAAAAAACAAGTGCTGAATGTCCTAAATTGAAAAAAAAAAAAATCTTAAAAAATTTTGTGTATTTTGAGAGCCAAAAAGACTAAAATCGGAAAAGGTCGATTATCTCGAAAACGGTAAGAGATATCGCAAAAATAATGGAATTTTCGATCCCCTATCGGATTACACCCGGTAAATCTATGCTTCCAAATATAAAAAACAAGTGCTGAATGTCCTAAATTGAAAAAAAAAAAAAATCTTAAAAAATTTTGTGTATTTTGAGAGCCAAAAAGACTAAAATCGGAAAATGTCGATTATCTCGAAAACGGTAAGAGATATCGCAAAAATAATGGATTTTTCGATCCCCTATCGGAATACACCCGGTAAAACTATGCAAATTTTGTGTATTTTGAGTGCCAAAAAGACTAAAATCGGAAAAGGTCGATTATCTCGAAAACGGTAAGAGATATCGCAAAAATAATGGAATTTTCGATCCCTTATCAGAATACACCCGGTAAATCTATGCTTCCAAATATAAAAAACAAGTGCTGAATGTCCTAAATTGAAAAAAAAAAAAATCTTAAAAAATTTTGTGTATTTTGAGAGCCAAAAAGACTAAAATCGGAAAATGTCGATTATCTCGAAAACGGTAAGAGATATCGCAAAAATAATGGATTTTTCGATCCCCTATCGGAATACACCCGGTAAATCTATGCAAATTTTGTGTATTTTGAGTGCCAAAAAGACTAAAATCGGAAAAGGTCGATTATCTCGAAAACGGTAAGAGATATCGCAAAAATAATGGAATTTTCGATCCCCTATCGGAATACACCCGGTAAATCTATGCTTCCAAATATAAAAAACAAGTGCTGAATGTCCTAAATTGAAAAAAAAAAAAATCTTAAAAAATTTTGTGTATTTTGAGAGCCAAAAAGACTAAAATCGGAAAATGTCGATTATCTCGAAAACGGTAAGAGATATCGCAAAAATAATGGATTTTTCGATCCCCTATCGGAATACACCCGGTAAATCTACGCAAATTTTGTGTATTTTGAGTGCCAAAAAGACTAAAATCGGAAAAGGTCGATTATCTCGAAAACGGTAAGAGATATCGCAAAAATAATGGAATTTTCGATCCCCTATCGGAGTACACCCGGTAAATCTATGCTTCCAAATATAAAAAACAAGTGCTGAATGTCCTAAATTGAAAAAAAAAAAAATCTTAAAAAATTTTGTGTATTTTGAGAGCCAAAAAGACTAAAATTGGAAAATGTCGATTATCTCGAAAACGGTAAGAGATATCGCAAAAATAATGGATTTTTCGATCCCCTATCGGAATACACCCGGTAAATCTATGCAAATTTTGTGTATTTTGAGTGCCAAAAAGACTAAAATCGGAAAAGGTCGATTATCTCGAAAACGGTAAGAGATATCGCAAAAATAATGGAATTTTCGATCCCCTATCGGAATACACCCGGTAAATCTATGCTTCCAAATATAAAAAACAAGTGCTGAATGTCCTAAATTGAAGAAAAAAAAAATCTTAAAAATTTTTGTGTATTTTGAGAGCCAAAAAGACTAAAATCGGAAAATGTCGATTATCTCGAAAACGGTAAGAGATATCGCAAAAATAATGGATTTTTCGATCCCCTATCGGAATACACCCGGTAAATCTATGCAAATTTTGTGTATTTTGAGTGCCAAAAAGACTAAAATCGGAAAAGGTCGATTATCTCGAAAACGGTAAGAGATATCGCAAAAATAATGGAATTTTCGATCCCCTATCGGAATACACCCGGTAAATCTATGCTTCCAAATATAAAAAACAAGTGCTGAATGTCCTAAATTGAAAAAAAAAAAAATCTTAAAAAATTTTGTGTATTTTGAGAGCCAAAAAGACTAAAATCGGAAAATGTCGATTATCTGGAAAACGGTAAGAGATATCGCAAAAATAATGGATTTTTCGATCCCCTATCGGAATACACCCGGTAAATCTATGCAAATTTTGTGTATTTTGAGTGCCAAAAAGACTAAAATCGGAAAAGGTCGATTATCTCGAAAACGGTAAGAGATATCGCAAAAATAATGGAATTTTCGATCCCCTATCGGAATACACCCGGTAAATCTATGCTTCCAAATATAAAAAACAAGTGCTGAATGTCCTAAATTGAAAAAAAAAAAAAATCTTAAAAAATTTTGTGTATTTTGAGAGCCAAAAAGACTAAAATCGGAAAATGTCGATTATCTCGAAAACGGTAAGAGATATCGCAAAAATAATGGATTTTTCGATCCCCTATCGGAATACACCCGGTAAATCTATGCAAATTTTGTGTATTTTGAGTGCCAAAAAGACTAAAATCGGAAAAGGTCGATTATCTCGAAAACGGTAAGAGATATCGCAAAAATAATGGAATTTTCGATCCCCTATCGGAATACACCCGCTAAATCTATGCTTCCAAATATAAAAAACAAGTGCTGAATGTCCTAAATTGAAAAAAAAAAAAATCTTAAAAAATTTTGTGTATTTTGAGAGCCAAAAAGACTAAAATCGGAAAATGTCGATTATCTCGAAAACGGTAAGAGATATCGCAAAAATAATGGATTTTTCGATCCCCTATCGGAATACACCCGGTAAATCTATGCAAATTTTGTGTATTTTGAGTGCCAAAAAGACTAAAATCGGAAAAGGTCGATTATCTCGAAAACGGTAAGAGATATCGCAAAAATAATGGAATTTTCGATCCCCTATCGGAATACACCCGGTAAATCTATGCTTCCAAATATAAAAAACAAGTGCTGAATGTCCTAAATTGAAGAAAAAAAAAATCTTAAAAAATTTTTGTGTTTTTGAGAGCCAAAAAGACTAAAATCGGAAAATGTCGATTATCTCGAAAACGGTAAGAGATATCGCAAAAATAATGGATTTTTCGATCCCCTATCGGAATACACCCGGTAAATCTATGCAAATTTTGTGTATTTTGAGTGCCAAAAAGACTAAAATCGGAAAAGGTCGATTATCTCGAAAACGGTAAGAGATATCGCAAAAATAATGGAATTTTCGATCCCCTATCGGAATACACCCGGTAAATCTATGCTTCCAAATATAAAAAACAAGTGCTGAATGTCCTAAATTGAAAAAAAAAAAAATCTTAAAAAATTTTGTGTATTTTGAGAGCCAAAAAGACTAAAATCGGAAAATGTCGATTATCTGGAAAACGGTAAGAGATATCGCAAAAATAATGGATTTTTCGATCCCCTATCGGAATACACCCGGTAAATCTATGCAAATTTTGTGTATTTTGAGTGCCAAAAAGACTAAAATCGGAAAAGGTCGATTATCTCGAAAACGGTAAGAGATATCGCAAAAATAATGGAATTTTCGATCCCCTATCGGAATACTCCCGGTAAATCTATGCTTCCAAATATAAAAAACAAGTGCTGAATGTCCTAAATTGAAAAAAAAAAAAATCTTAAAAAATTTTGTGTATTTTGAGAGCCAAAAAGACTAAAATCGGAAAATGTCGATTATCTCGAAAACGGTAAGAGATATCGCAAAAATAATGGATTTTTCGATCCCCTATCGGAATACACCCGGTAAATCTATGCAAATTTTGTGTATTTTGAGTGCCAAAAAGACTAAAATCGGAAAAGGTCGATTATCTCGAAAACGGTAAGAGATATCGCAAAAATAATGGAATTTTCGATCCCCTATCGGAATACACCCGGTAAATCTATGCTTCCAAATATAAAAAACAAGTGCTGAATGTCCTAAATTGAAAAAAAAAAAAATCTTAAAAAATTTTGTGTATTTTGAGAGCCAAAAAGACTAAAATCGGAAAATGTCGATTATCTCGAAAACGGTAAGAGATATCGCAAAAATAATGGATTTTTCGATCCCCTATCGGAATACACCCGGTAAATCTATGCAAATTTTGTGTATTTTGAGTGCCAAAAAGACTAAAATCGGAAAAGGTCGATTATCTCGAAAACGGTAAGAGATATCGCAAAAATAATGGAATTTTCGATCCCCTATCGGAATACACCCGGTAAATCTATGCTTCCAAATATAAAAAACAAGTGCTGAATGTCCTAAATTGAAAAAAAAAAAAATCTTAAAAAATTTTGTGTATTTTGAGAGCCAAAAAGACTAAAATCGGAAAATGTCGATTATCTCGAAAACGGTAAGAGATATCGCAAAAATAATGGATTTTTCGATCCCCTATCGGAATACACCCGGTAAATCTATGCAAATTTTGTGTATTTTGAGTGCCAAAAAGACTAAAATCGGAAAAGGTCGATTATCTCGAAAACGGTAAGAGATATCGCAAAAATAATGGAATTTTCGATCCCCTATCGGAATACACCCGGTAAATCTATGCTTCCAAATATAAAAAACAAGTGCTGAATGTCCTAAATTGAAAAAAAAAAAAATCTTAAAAAATTTTGTGTATTTTGAGAGCCAAAAAGACTAAAATCGGAAAATGTCGATTATCTCGAAAACGGTAAGAGATATCGCAAAAATAATGGATTTTTCGATCCCCTATCGGAATACACCCGGTAAATCTATGCAAATTTTGTGTATTTTGAGTGCCAAAAAGACTAAAATCGGAAAAGGTCGATTATCTCGAAAACGGTAAGAGATATCGCAAAAATAATGGAATTTTCGATCCCCTATCGGAATACACCCGGTAAATCTATGCTTCCAAATATAAAAAACAAGTGCTGAATGTCCTAAATTGAAAAAAAAAAAATCTTAAAAAATTTTGTGTATTTTGAGAGCCAAAAAGACTAAAATCGGAAAATGTCGATTATCTCGAAAACGGTAAGAGATATCGCAAAAATAATGGATTTTTCGATCCCCTATCGGAATACACCCGGTAAATCTATGCAAATTTTGTGTATTTTGAGTGCCAAAAAGACTAAAATCGGAAAGGGTCGATTATCTCGAAAACGGTAAGAGATATCGCAAAAATAATGGAATTTTCGATCCCCTATCGGAATACACCCGGTAAATCTATGCTTCCAAATATAAAAAACAAGTGCTGAATGTCCTAAATTGAAAAAAAAAAAAATCTTAAAAAATTTTGTGTATTTTGAGAGCCAAAAAGACTAAAATCGGAAAATGTCGATTATCTCGAAAACGGTAAGAGATATCGCAAAAATAATGGATTTTTCGATCCCCTATCGGAATACACCCGGTAAATCTATGCAAATTTTGTGTATTTTGAGTGCCAAAAAGACTAAAATCGGAAAAGGTCGATTATCTCGAAAACGGTAAGAGATATCGCAAAAATAATGGAATTTTCGATCCCCTATCGGAATACACCCGGTAAATCTATGCTTCCAAATATAAAAAACAAGTGCTGAATGTCCTAAATTGAAAAAAAAAAAAATCTTAAAAAATTTTGTGTATTTTGAGAGCCAAAAAGACTAAAATCGGAAAATGTCGATTATCTCGAAAACGGTAAGAGATATCGCAAAAATAATGGATTTTTCGATCCCCTATCGGAATACAACCGGTAAATCTATGCAAATTTAGTGTATTTTGAGTGCCAAAAAGACTAAAATCGGAAAAGGTCGATTATCTCGAAAACGGTAAGAGATATCGCAAAAATAATGGAATTTTCGATCCCCTATCGGAATACACCCGGTAAATCTATGCTTCCAAATATAAAAAACAAGTGCTGAATGTCCTAAATTGAAAAAAAAAAAAATCTTAAAAAATTTTGTGTATTTTGAGAGCCAAAAAGACTAAAATCGGAAAATGTCGATTATCTCGAAAACGGTAAGAGATATCGCAAAAATAATGGATTTTTCGATCCCCTATCGGAATACAACCGGTAAATCTATGCAAATTTTGTGTATTTTGAGTGCCAAAAAGACTAAAATCGGAAAAGGTCGATTATCTCGAAAACGGTAAGAGATATCGCAAAAATAATGGAATTTTCGATCCCCTATCGGAATACACCCGGTAAATCTATGCTTCCAAATATAAAAAACAAGTGCTGAATGTCCTAAATTGAAAAAAAAAAAATCTTAAAAAATTTTGTGTATTTTGAGAGCCAAAAAGACTAAAATCGGAAAATGTCGATTATCTCGAAAACGGTAAGAGATATCGCAAAAATAATGGATTTTTCGATCCCCTATCGGAATACACCCGGTAAATCTATGCAAATTTTGTGTATTTTGAGTGCCAAAAAGACTAAAATCGGAAAAGGTCGATTATCTCGAAAACGGTAAGAGATATCGCAAAAATAATGGAATTTTCGATCCCCTATCGGAATACACCCGGTAAATCTATGCTTCCAAATATAAAAAACAAGTGCTGAATGTCCTAAATTGAAAAAAAAAAAAATCTTAAAAAATTTTGTGTATTTTGAGAGCCAAAAAGACTAAAATCGGAAAATGTCGATTATCTCGAAAACGGTAAGAGATATCGCAAAAATAATGGATTTTTCGATCCCCTATCGGAATACACCCGGTAAATCTATGCAAATTTTGTGTATTTTGAGTGCCAAAAAGACTAAAATCGGAAAAGGTCGATTATCTCGAAAACGGTAAGAGATATCGCAAAAATAATGGAATTTTCGATCCCCCATCGGAATACACCCGGTAAATCTATGCTTCCAAATATAAAAAACAAGTGCTGAATGTCCTAAATTGAAAAAAAAAAAAATCTTAAAAAATTTTGTGTATTTTGAGAGCCAAAAAGACTAAAATCGGAAAATGTCGATTATCTCGAAAACGGTAAGAGATATCGCAAAAATAATGGATTTTTCGATCCCCTATCGGAATACACCCGGTAAATCTATGCAAATTTTGTGTATTTTGAGTGCCAAAAAGACTAAAATCGGAAAAGGTCGATTATCTCGAAAACGGTAAGAGATATCGCAAAAATAATGGAATTTTCGATCCCCTATCGGAATACACCCGGTAAATCTATGCTTCCAAATATAAAAAACAAGTGCTGAATGTCCTAAATTGAAAAAAAAAAAAATCTTAAAAAATTTTGTGTATTTTGAGAGCCAAAAAGACTAAAATCGGAAAATGTCGATTATCTCGAAAACGGTAAGAGATATCGCAAAAATAATGGATTTTTCGATCCCCTATCGGAATACACCCGGTAAATCTATGCAAATTTTGTGTATTTTGAGTGCCAAAAAGACTAAAATCGGAAAAGGTCGATTATCTCGAAAACGGTAAGAGATATCGCAAAAATAATGGAATTTTCGATCCCCTATCGGAATATACCCGGTAAATCTATGCTTCCAAATATAAAAAACAAGTGCTGAATGTCCTAAATTGAAAAAAAAAAAAATCTTAAAAAATTTTGTGTATTTTGAGAGCCAAAAAGACTAAAATCGGAAAATGTCGATTATCTCGAAAACGGTAAGAGATATCGCAAAAATAATGGATTTTTCGATCCCCTATCGGAATACACCCGGTAAATCTATGCAAATTTTGTGTATTTTGAGTGCCAAAAAGACTAAAATCGGAAAAGGTCGATTATCTCGAAAACGGTAAGAGATATCGCAAAAATAATGGAATTTTCGATCCCCTATCGGAATACACCCGGTAAATCTATGCTTCCAAATATAAAAAACAAGTGCTGAATGTCCTAAATTGAAAAAAAAAAAAATCTTAAAAAATTTTGTGTATTTTGAGAGCCAAAAAGACTAAAATCGGAAAATGTCGATTATCTCGAAAACGGTAAGAGATATCGCAAAAATAATGGATTTTTCGATCCCCTATCGGAATACACCCGGTAAATCTACGCAAATTTTGTGTATTTTGAGTGCCAAAAAGACTAAAATCGGAAAAGGTCGATTATCTCGAAAACGGTAAGAGATATCGCAAAAATAATGGAATTTTCGATCCCCTATCGGAATACACCCGGTAAATCTATGCTTCCAAATATAAAAAACAAGTGCTGAATGTCCTAAATTGAAAAAAAAAAAAATCTTAAAAAATTTTGTGTATTTTGAGAGCCAAAAAGACTAAAATCGGAAAATGTCGATTATCTCGAAAACGGTAGGAGATATCGCAAAAATAGTGGATTTTTCGATCCCCTATCGGAATACACCCGGTAAATCTATGCAAATTTTGTGTATTTTGAGTGCCAAAAAGACTAAAATCGGAAAAGGTCGATTATCTCGAAAACGGTAAGAGATATCGCAAAAATAATGGAATTTTCGATCCCCTATCGGAATACACCCGGTAAATCTATGCTTCCAAATATAAAAAACAAGTGCTGAATGTCCTAAATTGAAAAAAAAAAAAATCTTAAAAAATTTTGTGTATTTTGAGAGCCAAAAAGACTAAAATCGGAAAATGTCGATTATCTCGAAAACGGTAAGAGATATCGCAAAAATAATGGAATTTTCGATCCCCTATCGGAATACACCCGGTAAATCTATGCTTCCAAATATAAAAAACAAGTGCTGAATGTCCTAAATTGAAAAAAAAAAAAATCTTAAAAAATTTTGTGTATTTTGAGAGCCAAAAAGACTAAAATCGGAAAATGTCGATTATCTCGAAAACGGTAAGAGATATCGCAAAAATAATGGATTTTTCGATCCCCTATCGGAATACACCCGGTAAATCTATGCAAATTTTGTGTATTTTGAGTGCCAAAAAGACTAAATTCGGAAAAGGTCGATTATCTCGAAAACGGTAAGAGATATCGCAAAAATAATGGAATTTTCGATCCCCTATCGGAATACACCCGGTAAATCTATGCTTCCAAATATAAAAAACAAGTGCTGAATGTCCTAAATTGAAAAAAAAAAAAATCTTAAAAAATTTTGTGTATTTTGAGAGCCAAAAAGACTAAAATCGGAAAATGTCGATTATCTCGAAAACGGTAAGAGATATCGCAAAAATAATGGATTTTTCGATCCCCTATCGGAATACACCCGGTAAATCTATGCAAATTTTGTGTATTTTGAGTGCCAAAAAGACTAAAATCGGAAAAGGTCGATTATCTCGAAAACGGTAAGAGATATCGCAAAAATAATGGAATTTTCGATCCCCTATCGGAATACACCCGGTAAATCTATGCTTCCAAATATAAAAAACAAGTGCTGAATGTCCTAAATTGAAAAAAAAAAAATCTTAAAAAATTTTGTGTATTTTGAGAGCCAAAAAGACTAAAATCGGAAAATGTCGATTATCTCGAAAACGGTAAGAGATATCGCAAAAATAATGGATTTTTCGATCCCCTATCGGAATACACCCGGTAAATCTATGCAAATTTTGTGTATTTTGAGTGCCAAAAAGACTAAAATCGGAAAAGGTCGATTATCTCGAAAACGGTAAGAGATATCGCAAAAATAATGGAATTTTCGATCCCCTATCGGAATATACCCGGTAAATCTATGCTTCCAAATATAAAAAACAAGTGCTGAATGTCCTAAATTGAAAAAAAAAAAAATCTTAAAAAATTTTGTGTATTTTGAGAGCCAAAAAGACTAAAATCGGAAAATGTCGATTATCTCGAAAACGGTAAGAGATATCGCAAAAATAATGGAATTTTCGATCCCCTATCGGAATACACCCGGTAAATCTATGCAAATTTTGTGTATTTTGAGTGCCAAAAAGACTAAAATCGGAAAAGGTCGATTATCTCGAAAACGGTAAGAGATATCGCAAAAATAATGGAATTTTCGATCCCCTATCGGAATACACCCGGTAAATCTATGCTTCCAAATATAAAAAACAAGTGCTGAATGTCCTAAATTGAAAAAAAAAAAAATCTTAAAAAATTTTGTGTATTTTGAGAGCCAAAAAGACTAAAATCGGAAAATGTCGATTATCTCGAAAACGGTAAGAGATATCGCAAAAATAATGGATTTTTCGATCCCCTATCGGAATACACCCGGTAAATCTACGCAAATTTTGTGTATTTTGAGTGCCAAAAAGACTAAAATCGGAAAAGGTCGATTATCTCGAAAACGGTAAGAGATATCGCAAAAATAATGGAATTTTCGATCCCCTATCGGAATACACCCGGTAAATCTATGCTTCCAAATATAAAAAACAAGTGCTGAATGTCCTAAATTGAAAAAAAAAAAAATCTTAAAAAATTTTGTGTATTTTGAGAGCCAAAAAGACTAAAATTGGAAAATGTCGATTATCTCGAAAACGGTAAGAGATATCGCAAAAATAATGGATTTTTCGATCCCCTATCGGAATACACCCGGTAAATCTATGCAAATTTTGTGTATTTTGAGTGCCAAAAAGACTAAAATCGGAAAAGGTCGATTATCTCGAAAACGGTAAGAGATATCGCAAAAATAATGGAATTTTCGATCCCCCATCGGAATACACCCGGTAAATCTATGCTTCCAAATATAAAAAACAAGTGCTGAATGTCCTAAATTGAAAAAAAAAAAATCTTAAAAAATTTTGTGTATTTTGAGAGCCAAAAAGACTAAAATCGGAAAATGTCGATTATCTCGAAAACGGTAAGAGATATCGCAAAAATAATGGATTTTTCGATCCCCTATCGGAATACACCCGGTAAATCTATGCAAATTTTGTGTATTTTGAGTGCCAAAAAGACTAAAATCGGAAAAGGTCGATTATCTCGAAAACGGTAAGAGATATCGCAAAAATAATGGAATTTTCGATCCCCTATCGGAATACACCCGGTAAATCTATGCTTCCAAATATAAAAAACAAGTGCTGAATGTCCTAAATTGAAAAAAAAAAAAATCTTAAAAAATTTTGTGTATTTTGAGAGCCAAAAAGACTAAAATCGGAAAATGTCGATTATCTGGAAAACGGTAAGAGATATCGCAAAAATAATGGATTTTTCGATCCCCTATCGGAATACACCCGGTAAATCTATGCAAATTTTGTGTATTTTGAGTGCCAAAAAGACTAAAATCGGAAAAGGTCGATTATCTCGAAAACGGTAAGAGATATCGCAAAAATAATGGAATTTTCGATCCCCTATCGGAATATACCCGGTAAATCTATGCTTCCAAATATAAAAAACAAGTGCTGAATGTCCTAAATTGAAAAAAAAAAAAATCTTAAAAAATTTTGTGTATTTTGAGAGCCAAAAAGACTAAAATCGGAAAATGTCGATTATCTCGAAAACGGTAAGAGATATCGCAAAAATAATGGATTTTTCGATCCCCTATCGGAATACACCCGGTAAATCTATGCAAATTTTGTGTATTTTGAGAGCCAAAAAGACTAAAATCGGAAAATGTCGATTATCTCGAAAACGGTAAGAGATATCGCAAAAATAATGGAATTTTCGATCCCCTATCGGAATACACCCGGTAAATCTATGCTTCCAAATATAAAAAACAAGTGCTGAATGTCCTAAATTGAAAAAAAAAAAAATCTTAAAAAATTTTGTGTATTTTGAGAGCCAAAAAGACTAAAATCGGAAAATGTCGATTATCTCGAAAACGGTAAGAGATATCGCAAAAATAATGGATTTTTCGATCCCCTATCGGAATACACCCGGTAAATCTATGCAAATTTTGTGTATTTTGAGTGCCAAAAAGACTAAAATCGGAAAAGGTCGATTATCTCGAAAACGGTAAGAGATATCGCAAAAATAATGGAATTTTCGATCCCCTATCGGAATACAGCCGGTAAATCTATGCTTCCAAATATAAAAAACAAGTGCTGAATGTCCTAAATTGAAAAAAAAAAAAATCTTAAAAAATTTTGTGTATTTTGAGAGCCAAAAAGACTAAAATCGGAAAATGTCGATTATCTCGAAAACGGTAAGAGATATCGCAAAAATAATGGATTTTTCGATCCCCTATCGGAATACACCCGGTAAATCTATGCAAATTTTGTGTATTTTGAGTGCCAAAAAGACTAAAATCGGAAAAGGTCGATTATCTCGAAAACGGTAAGAGATATCGCAAAAATAATGGAATTTTCGATCCCCTATCGGAATATACCCGGTAAATCTATGCTTCCAAATATAAAAAACAAGTGCTGAATGTCCTAAATTGAAAAAAAAAAAAATCTTAAAAAATTTTGTGTATTTTGAGAGCCAAAAAGACTAAAATCGGAAAATGTCGATTATCTCGAAAACGGTAAGAGATATCGCAAAAATAATGGAATTTTCGATCCCCTATCGGAATACACCCGGTAAATCTATGCAAATTTTGTGTATTTTGAGTGCCAAAAAGACTAAAATCGGAAAAGGTCGATTATCTCGAAAACGGTAAGAGATATCGCAAAAATAATGGAATTTTCGATCCCCTATCGGAATACACCCGGTAAATCTATGCTTCCAAATATAAAAAACAAGTGCTGAATGTCCTAAATTGAAAAAAAAAAAAATCTTAAAAAATTTTGTGTATTTTGAGAGCCAAAAAGACTAAAATCGGAAAATGTCGATTATCTCGAAAACGGTAAGAGATATCGCAAAAATAATGGATTTTTCGATCCCCTATCGGAATACACCCGGTAAATCTACGCAAATTTTGTGTATTTTGAGTGCCAAAAAGACTAAAATCGGAAAAGGTCGATTATCTCGAAAACGGTAAGAGATATCGCAAAAATAATGGAATTTTCGATCCCCTATCGGAATACACCCGGTAAATCTATGCTTCCAAATATAAAAAACAAGTGCTGAATGTCCTAAATTGAAAAAAAAAAAAATCTTAAAAAATTTTGTGTATTTTGAGAGCCAAAAAGACTAAAATTGGAAAATGTCGATTATCTCGAAAACGGTAAGAGATATCGCAAAAATAATGGATTTTTCGATCCCCTATCGGAATACACCCGGTAAATCTATGCAAATTTTGTGTATTTTGAGTGCCAAAAAGACTAAAATCGGAAAAGGTCGATTATCTCGAAAACGGTAAGAGATATCGCAAAAATAATGGAATTTTCGATCCCCCATCGGAATACACCCGGTAAATCTATGCTTCCAAATATAAAAAACAAGTGCTGAATGTCCTAAATTGAAAAAAAAAAAATCTTAAAAAATTTTGTGTATTTTGAGAGCCAAAAAGACTAAAATCGGAAAATGTCGATTATCTCGAAAACGGTAAGAGATATCGCAAAAATAATGGATTTTTCGATCCCCTATCGGAATACACCCGGTAAATCTATGCAAATTTTGTGTATTTTGAGTGCCAAAAAGACTAAAATCGGAAAAGGTCGATTATCTCGAAAACGGTAAGAGATATCGCAAAAATAATGGAATTTTCGATCCCCTATCGGAATACACCCGGTAAATCTATGCTTCCAAATATAAAAAACAAGTGCTGAATGTCCTAAATTGAAAAAAAAAAAATCTTAAAAAATTTTGTGTATTTTGAGAGCCAAAAAGACTAAAATCGGAAAATGTCGATTATCTGGAAAACGGTAAGAGATATCGCAAAAATAATGGATTTTTCGATCCCCTATCGGAATACACCCGGTAAATCTATGCAAATTTTGTGTATTTTGAGTGCCAAAAAGACTAAAATCGGAAAAGGTCGATTATCTCGAAAACGGTAAGAGATATCGCAAAAATAATGGAATTTTCGATCCCCTATCGGAATATACCCGGTAAATCTATGCTTCCAAATATAAAAAACAAGTGCTGAATGTCCTAAATTGAAAAAAAAAAAAATCTTAAAAAATTTTGTGTATTTTGAGAGCCAAAAAGACTAAAATCGGAAAATGTCGATTATCTCGAAAACGGTAAGAGATATCGCAAAAATAATGGATTTTTCGATCCCCTATCGGAATACACCCGGTAAATCTACGCAAATTTTGTGTATTTTGAGTGCCAAAAAGACTAAAATCGGAAAAGGTCGATTATCTCGAAAACGGTAAGAGATATCGCAAAAATAATGGAATTTTCGATCCCCTATCGGAATACACCCGGTAAATCTATGCTTCCAAATATAAAAAACAAGTGCTGAATGTCCTAAATTGAAAAAAAAAAAAATCTTAAAAAATTTTGTGTATTTTGAGAGCCAAAAAGACTAAAATCGGAAAATGTCGATTATCTCGAAAACGGTAAGAGATATCGCAAAAATAATGGATTTTTCGATCCCCTATCGGAATACACCCGGTAAATCTACGCAAATTTTGTGTATTTTGAGTGCCAAAAAGACTAAAATCGGAAAAGGTCGATTATCTCGAAAACGGTAAGAGATATCGCAAAAATAATGGAATTTTCGATCCCCTATCGGAATACACCCGGTAAATCTATGCTTCCAAATATAAAAAACAAGTGCTGAATGTCCTAAATTGAAAAAAAAAAAAATCTTAAAAAATTTTGTGTATTTTGAGAGCCAAAAAGACTAAAATCGGAAAATGTCGATTATCTCGAAAACGGTAAGAGATATCGCAAAAATAATGGATTTTTCGATCCCCTATCGGAATACACCCGGTAAATCTACGCAAATTTTGTGTATTTTGAGTGCCAAAAAGACTAAAATCGGAAAAGGTCGATTATCTCGAAAACGGTAAGAGATATCGCAAAAATAATGGAATTTTCGATCCCCTATCGGAATACACCCGGTAAATCTATGCTTCCAAATATAAAAAACAAGTGCTGAATGTCCTAAATTGAAAAAAAAAAAAATCTTAAAAAATTTTGTGTATTTTGAGAGCCAAAAAGACTAAAATCGGAAAATGTCGATTATCTCGAAAACGGTAAGAGATATCGCAAAAATAATGGATTTTTCGATCCCCTATCGGAATACACCCGGTAAATCTACGCAAATTTTGTGTATTTTGAGTGCCAAAAAGACTAAAATCGGAAAAGGTCGATTATCTCGAAAACGGTAAGAGATATCGCAAAAATAATGGAATTTTCGATCCCCTATCGGAATACACCCGGTAAATCTATGCTTCCAAATATAAAAAACAAGTGCTGAATGTCCTAAATTGAAAAAAAAAAAAATCTTAAAAAATTTTGTGTATTTTGAG
Source organism: Rhagonycha lutea (assembly GCA_958510855.1). Lineage (NCBI taxonomy): Eukaryota > Metazoa > Arthropoda > Insecta > Coleoptera > Cantharidae > Rhagonycha > Rhagonycha lutea. The sequence continues at coordinate 70,953,808 of OY294038.1, forward strand.
AGCCAAAAAGACTAAAATCGGAAAATGTCGATTATCTCGAAAACGGTAAGAGATATCGCAAAAATAATGGATTTTTCGATCCCCTATCGGAATACACCCGGTAAATCTATGCAAATTTTGTGTATTTTGAGTGCCAAAAAGACTAAAATCGGAAAAGGTCGATTATCTCGAAAACGGTAAGAGATATCGCAAAAATAATGGAATTTTCGATCCCCTATCGGAATACACCCGGTAAATCTATGCTTCCAAATATAAAAAACAAGTGCTGAATGTCCTAAATTGAAAAAAAAAAAAATCTTAAAAAATTTTGTGTATTTTGAGAGCCAAAAAGACTAAAATCGGAAAATGTCGATTATCTCGAAAACGGTAAGAGATATCGCAAAAATAATGGAATTTTCGATCCCCTATCGGAATACACCCGGTAAATCTATGCTTCCAAATATAAAAAACAAGTGCTGAATGTCCTAAATTGAAAAAAAAAAAAATCTTAAAAAATTTTGTGTATTTTGAGAGCCAAAAAGACTAAAATCGGAAAATGTCGATTATCTCGAAAACGGTAAGAGATATCGCAAAAATAATGGATTTTTCGATCCCCTATCGGAATACACCCGGTAAATCTATGCAAATTTTGTGTATTTTGAGTGCCAAAAAGACTAAATTCGGAAAAGGTCGATTATCTCGAAAACGGTAAGAGATATCGCAAAAATAATGGAATTTTCGATCCCCTATCGGAATACAGCCGGTAAATCTATGCTTCCAAATATAAAAAACAAGTGCTGAATGTCCTAAATTGAAAAAAAAAAAAATCTTAAAAAATTTTGTGTATTTTGAGAGCCAAAAAGACTAAAATCGGAAAATGTCGATTATCTCGAAAACGGTAAGAGATATCGCAAAAATAATGGATTTTTCGATCCCCTATCGGAATACACCCGGTAAATCTATGCAAATTTTGTGTATTTTGAGTGCCAAAAAGACTAAAATCGGAAAAGGTCGATTATCTCGAAAACGGTAAGAGATATCGCAAAAATAATGGAATTTTCGATCCCCTATCGGAATACACCCGCTAAATCTATGCTTCCAAATATAAAAAACAAGTGCTGAATGTCCTAAATTGAAAAAAAAAAAAATCTTAAAAAATTTTGTGTATTTTGAGAGCCAAAAAGACTAAAATCGGAAAATGTCGATTATCTCGAAAACGGTAAGAGATATCGCAAAAATAATGGATTTTTCGATCCCCTATCGGAATACACCCGGTAAATCTATGCAAATTTTGTGTATTTTGAGTGCCAAAAAGACTAAAATCGGAAAAGGTCGATTATCTCGAAAACGGTAAGAGATATCGCAAAAATAATGGAATTTTCGATCCCCTATCGGAATACACCCGGTAAATCTATGCTTCCAAATATAAAAAACAAGTGCTGAATGTCCTAAATTGAAAAAAAAAAAAATCTTAAAAAATTTTGTGTATTTTGAGAGCCAAAAAGACTAAAATCGGAAAATGTCGATTATCTCGAAAACGGTAAGAGATATCGCAAAAATAATGGATTTTTCGATCCCCTATCGGAATACACCCGGTAAATCTATGCAAATTTTGTGTATTTTGAGTGCCAAAAAGACTAAAATCGGAAAAGGTCGATTATCTCGAAAACGGTAAGAGATATCGCAAAAATAATGGAATTTTCGATCCCCTATCGGAATACACCCGCTAAATCTATGCTTCCAAATATAAAAAACAAGTGCTGAATGTCCTAAATTGAAAAAAAAAAAAATCTTAAAAAATTTTGTGTATTTTGAGAGCCAAAAAGACTAAAATCGGAAAATGTCGATTATCTCGAAAACGGTAAGAGATATCGCAAAAATAATGGATTTTTCGATCCCCTATCGGAATACACCCGGTAAATCTATGCAAATTTTGTGTATTTTGAGTGCCAAAAAGACTAAAATCGGAAAAGGTCGATTATCTCGAAAACGGTAAGAGATATCGCAAAAATAATGGAATTTTCGATCCCCTATCGGAATACACCCGGTAAATCTATGCTTCCAAATATAAAAAACAAGTGCTGAATGTCCTAAATTGAAAAAAAAAAAAATCTTAAAAAATTTTGTGTATTTTGAGAGCCAAAAAGACTAAAATCGGAAAATGTCGATTATCTCGAAAACGGTAAGAGATATCGCAAAAATAATGGATTTTTCGATCCCCTATCGGAATACACCCGGTAAATCTATGCAAATTTTGTGTATTTTGAGTGCCAAAAAGACTAAAATCGGAAAAGGTCGATTATCTCGAAAACGGTAAGAGATATCGCAAAAATAATGGAATTTTCGATCCCCTATCGGAATACACCCGGTAAATCTATGCTTCCAAATATAAAAAACAAGTGCTGAATGTCCTAAATTGAAAAAAAAAAAAATCTTAAAAAATTTTGTGTATTTTGAGAGCCAAAAAGACTAAAATCGGAAAATGTCGATTATCTCGAAAACGGTAAGAGATATCGCAAAAATAATGGATTTTTCGATCCCCTATCGGAATACACCCGGTAAATCTATGCAAATGTTGTGTATTTTGAGTGCCAAAAAGACTAAAATCGGAAAAGGTCGATTATCTCGAAAACGGTAAGAGATATCGCAAAAATAATGGAATTTTCGATCCCCTATCGGAATACACCCGGTAAATCTATGCTTCCAAATATAAAAAACAAGTGCTGAATGTCCTAAATTGAAAAAAAAAAAAATCTTAAAAAATTTTGTGTATTTTGAGAGCCAAAAAGACTAAAATCGGAAAATGTCGATTATCTCGAAAACGGTAAGAGATATCGCAAAAATAATGGATCCCCTATCGGAATACACCCGGTAAATCTATGCAAATTTTGTGTATTTTGAGTGCCAAAAAGACTAAAATCGGAAAAGGTCGATTATCTCGAAAACGGTAAGAGATATCGCAAAAATAATGGAATTTTCGATCCCCTATCGGAATACACCCGCTAAATCTATGCTTCCAAATATAAAAAACAAGTGCTGAATGTCCTAAATTGAAAAAAAAAAAAATCTTAAAAAATTGTGTGTATTTTGAGAGCCAAAAAGACTAAAATCGGAAAATGTCGATTATCTCGAAAACGGTAAGAGATATCGCAAAAATAATGGATTTTTCGATCCCCTATCGGAATACACCCGGTAAATCTATGCAAATGTTGTGTATTTTGAGTGCCAAAAAGACTAAAATCGGAAAAGGTCGATTATCTCGAAAACGGTAAGAGATATCGCAAAAATAATGGAATTTTCGATCCCCTATCGGAATACACCCGGTAAATCTATGCTTCCAAATATAAAAAACAAGTGCTGAATGTCCTAAATTGAAAAAAAAAAAAATCTTAAAAAATTTTGTGTATTTTGAGAGCCAAAAAGACTAAAATCGGAAAATGTCGATTATCTCGAAAACGGTAAGAGATATCGCAAAAATAATGGATTTTTCGATCCCCTATCGGAATACACCCGGTAAATCTATGCAAATTTTGTGTATTTTGAGTGCCAAAAAGACTAAAATCGGAAAAGGTCGATTATCTCGAAAACGGTAAGAGATATCGCAAAAATAATGGAATTTTCGATCCCCTATCGGAATACACCCGGTAAATCTATGCTTCCAAATATAAAAAACAAGTGCTGAATGTCCTAAATTGAAAAAAAAAAAATCTTAAAAAATTTTGTGTATTTTGAGAGCCAAAAAGACTAAAATCGGAAAATGTCGATTATCTCGAAAACGGTAAGAGATATCGCAAAAATAATGGATTTTTCGATCCCCTATCGGAATACACCCGGTAAATCTATGCAAATGTTGTGTATTTTGAGTGCCAAAAAGACTAAAATCGGAAAAGGTCGATTATCTCGAAAACGGTAAGAGATATCGCAAAAATAATGGAATTTTCGATCCCCTATCGGAATACATCCGGTAAATCTATGCTTCCAAATATAAAAAACAAGTGCTGAATGTCCTAAATTGAAAAAAAAAAAAATCTTAAAAAATTTTGTGTATTTTGAGAGCCAAAAAGACTAAAATCGGAAAATGTCGATTATCTCGAAAACGGTAAGAGATATCGCAAAAATAATGGATTTTTCGATCCCCTATCGGAATACACCCGGTAAATCTATGCAAATTTTGTGTATTTTGAGTGCCAAAAAGACTAAAATCGGAAAAGGTCGATTATCTCGAAAACGGTAAGAGATATCGCAAAAATAATGGAATTTTCGATCCCCTATCGGAATACACCCGGTAAATCTATGCTTCCAAATATAAAAAACAAGTGCTGAATGTCCTAAATTGAAAAAAAAAAAAATCTTAAAAAATTTTGTGTATTTTGAGAGCCAAAAAGACTAAAATCGGAAAATGTCGATTATCTCGAAAACGGTAAGAGATATCGCAAAAATAATGGATCCCCTATCGGAATACACCCGGTAAATCTATGCAAATTTTGTGTATTTTGAGTGCCAAAAAGACTAAAATCGGAAAAGGTCGATTATCTCGAAAACGGTAAGAGATATCGCAAAAATAATGGAATTTTCGATCCCCTATCGGAATACACCCGCTAAATCTATGCTTCCAAATATAAAAAACAAGTGCTGAATGTCCTAAATTGAAAAAAAAAAAAATCTTAAAAAATTTTGTGTATTTTGAGAGCCAAAAAGACTAAAATCGGAAAATGTCGATTATCTCGAAAACGGTAAGAGATATCGCAAAAATAATGGATTTTTCGATCCCCTATCGGAATACACCCGGTAAATCTATGCAAATTTTGTGTATTTTGAGTGCCAAAAAGACTAAAATCGGAAAAGGTCGATTATCTCGAAAACGGTAAGAGATATCGCAAAAATAATGGATCCCCTATCGGAATACACCCGGTAAATCTATGCAAATTTTGTGTATTTTGAGTGCCAAAAAGACTAAAATCGGAAAAGGTCGATTATCTCGAAAACGGTAAGAGATATCGCAAAAATAATGGAATTTTCGATCCCCTATCGGAATACACCCGGTAAATCTATGCTTCCAAATATAAAAAACAAGTGCTGAATGTCCTAAATTGAAAAAAAAAAAAATCTTAAAAAATTTTGTGTATTTTGAGAGCCAAAAAGACTAAAATCGGAAAATGTCGATTATCTCGAAAACGGTAAGAGATATCGCAAAAATAATGGATCCCCTATCGGAATACACCCGGTAAATCTATGCAAATTTTGTGTATTTTGAGTGCCAAAAAGACTAAAATCGGAAAAGGTCGATTATCTCGAAAACGGTAAGAGATATCGCAAAAATAATGGAATTTTCGATCCCCTATCGGAATACACCCGCTAAATCTATGCTTCCAAATATAAAAAACAAGTGCTGAATGTCCTAAATTGAAAAAAAAAAAATCTTAAAAAATTTTGTGTATTTTGAGAGCCAAAAAGACTAAAATCGGAAAATGTCGATTATCTCGAAAACGGTAAGAGATATCGCAAAAATAATGGATTTTTCGATCCCCTATCGGAATACACCCGGTAAATCTATGCAAATTTTGTGTATTTTGAGTGCCAAAAAGACTAAAATCGGAAAAGGTCGATTATCTCGAAAACGGTAAGAGATATCGCAAAAATAATGGAATTTTCGATCCCCTATCGGAATACACCCGGTAAATCTATGCTTCCAAATATAAAAAACAAGTGCTGAATGTCCTAAATTGAAAAAAAAAAAATCTTAAAAAATTTTGTGTATTTTGAGAGCCAAAAAGACTAAAATCGGAAAATGTCGATTATCTCGAAAACGGTAAGAGATATCGCAAAAATAATGGATCCCCTATCGGAATACACCCGGTAAATCTATGCAAATTTTGTGTATTTTGAGTGCCAAAAAGACTAAAATCGGAAAAGGTCGATTATCTCGAAAACGGTAAGAGATATCGCAAAAATAATGGAATTTTCGATCCCCTATCGGAATACACCCGGTAAATCTATGCTTCCAAATATAAAAAACAAGTGCTGAATGTCCTAAATTGAAAAAAAAAAAAATCTTAAAAAATTTTGTGTATTTTGAGAGCCAAAAAGACTAAAATCGGAAAATGTCGATTATCTCGAAAACGGTAAGAGATATCGCAAAAATAATGGAATTTTCGATCCCCTATCGGAATACACCCGGTAAATCTATGCTTCCAAATATAAAAAACAAGTGCTGAATGTCCTAAATTGAAAAAAAAAAAAATCTTAAAAAATTTTGTGTATTTTGAGAGCCAAAAAGACTAAAATCGGAAAATGTCGATTATCTCGAAAACGGTAAGAGATATCGCAAAAATAATGGATTTTTCGATCCCCTATCGGAATACACCCGGTAAATCTATGCAAATTTTGTGTATTTTGAGTGCCAAAAAGACTAAAATCGGAAAAGGTCGATTATCTCGAAAACGGTAAGAGATATCGCAAAAATAATGGAATTTTCGATCCCCTATCGGAATACACCCGGTAAATCTATGCTTCCAAATATAAAAAACAAGTGCTGAATGTCCTAAATTGAAAAAAAAAAAAATCTTAAAAAATTTTGTGTATTTTGAGAGCCAAAAAGACTAAAATCGGAAAATGTCGATTATCTCGAAAACGGTAAGAGATATCGCAAAAATAATGGATTTTTCGATCCCCTATCGGAATACACCCGGTAAATCTACGCAAATTTTGTGTATTTTGAGTGCCAAAAAGACTAAAATCGGAAAAGGTCGATTATCTCGAAAACGGTAAGAGATATCGCAAAAATAATGGAATTTTCGATCCCCTATCGGAATACACCCGGTAAATCTATGCTTCCAAATATAAAAAACAAGTGCTGAATGTCCTAAATTGAAAAAAAAAAAAATCTTAAAAAATTTTGTGTATTTTGAGAGCCAAAAAGACTAAAATCGGAAAATGTCGATTATCTCGAAAACGGTAAGAGATATCGCAAAAATAATGGATTTTTCGGTCCCTATCGGAATACACCCGGTAAATCTATGCAAATTTTGTGTATTTTGAGTGCCAAAAAGACTAAAATCGGAAAAGGTCGATTATCTCGAAAACGGTAAGAGATATCGCAAAAATAATGGAATTTTCGATCCCCTATCGGAATACACCCGCTAAATCTATGCTTCCAAATATAAAAAACAAGTGCTGAATGTCCTAAATTGAAAAAAAAAAAAATCTTAAAAAATTTTGTGTATTTTGAGAGCCAAAAAGACTAAAATCGGAAAATGTCGATTATCTCGAAAACGGTAAGAGATATCGCAAAAATAATGGATTTTTCGATCCCCTATCGGAATACACCCGGTAAATCTATGCAAATTTTGTGTATTTTGAGTGCCAAAAAGACTAAAATCGGAAAAGGTCGATTATCTCGAAAACGGTAAGAGATATCGCAAAAATAATGGAATTTTCGATCCCCTATCGGAATACACCCGGTAAATCTATGCTTCCAAATATAAAAAACAAGTGCTGAATGTCCTAAATTGAAAAAAAAAAAAATCTTAAAAAATTTTGTGTATTTTGAGAGCCAAAAAGACTAAAATCGGAAAATGTCGATTATCTCGAAAACGGTAAGAGATATCGCAAAAATAATGGATTTTTCGATCCCCTATCGGAATACACCCGGTAAATCTATGCAAATTTTGTGTATTTTGAGTGCCAAAAAGACTAAAATCGGAAAAGGTCGATTATCTCGAAAACGGTAAGAGATATCGCAAAAATAATGGAATTTTCGATCCCCTATCGGAATACACCCGGTAAATCTATGCTTCCAAATATAAAAAACAAGTGCTGAATGTCCTAAATTGAAAAAAAAAAAAATCTTAAAAAATTTTGTGTATTTTGAGAGCCAAAAAGACTAAAATCGGAAAATGTCGATTATCTCGAAAACGGTAAGAGATATCGCAAAAATAATGGATTTTTCGATCCCCTATCGGAATACACCCGGTAAATCTATGCAAATGTTGTGTATTTTGAGTGCCAAAAAGACTAAAATCGGAAAAGGTCGATTATCTCGAAAACGGTAAGAGATATCGCAAAAATAATGGATCCCCTATCGGAATACACCCGGTAAATCTATGCAAATTTTGTGTATTTTGAGTGCCAAAAAGACTAAAATCGGAAAAGGTCGATTATCTCGAAAACGGTAAGAGATATCGCAAAAATAATGGAATTTTCGATCCCCTATCGGAATACACCCGGTAAATCTATGCTTCCAAATATAAAAAACAAGTGCTGAATGTCCTAAATTGAAAAAAAAAAAAATCTTAAAAAATTTTGTGTATTTTGAGAGCCAAAAAGACTAAAATCGGAAAATGTCGATTATCTCGAAAACGGTAAGAGATATCGCAAAAATAATGGATCCCCTATCGGAATACACCCGGTAAATCTATGCAAATTTTGTGTATTTTGAGTGCCAAAAAGACTAAAATCGGAAAAGGTCGATTATCTCGAAAACGGTAAGAGATATCGCAAAAATAATGGAATTTTCGATCCCCTATCGGAATACACCCGCTAAATCTATGCTTCCAAATATAAAAAACAAGTGCTGAATGTCCTAAATTGAAAAAAAAAAAATCTTAAAAAATTTTGTGTATTTTGAGAGCCAAAAAGACTAAAATCGGAAAATGTCGATTATCTCGAAAACGGTAAGAGATATCGCAAAAATAATGGATTTTTCGATCCCCTATCGGAATACACCCGGTAAATCTATGCAAATTTTGTGTATTTTGAGTGCCAAAAAGACTAAAATCGGAAAAGGTCGATTATCTCGAAAACGGTAAGAGATATCGCAAAAATAATGGAATTTTCGATCCCCTATCGGAATACACCCGGTAAATCTATGCTTCCAAATATAAAAAACAAGTGCTGAATGTCCTAAATTGAAAAAAAAAAAAATCTTAAAAAATTTTGTGTATTTTGAGAGCCAAAAAGACTAAAATCGGAAAATGTCGATTATCTCGAAAACGGTAAGAGATATCGCAAAAATAATGGATTTTTCGATCCCCTATCGGAATACACCCGGTAAATCTATGCAAATGTTGTGTATTTTGAGTGCCAAAAAGACTAAAATCGGAAAAGGTCGATTATCTCGAAAACGGTAAGAGATATCGCAAAAATAATGGAATTTTCGATCCCCTATCGGAATACACCCGGTAAATCTATGCTTCCAAATATAAAAAACAAGTGCTGAATGTCCTAAATTGAAAAAAAAAAAAATCTTAAAAAATTTTGTGTATTTTGAGAGCCAAAAAGACTAAAATCGGAAAATGTCGATTATCTCGAAAACGGTAAGAGATATCGCAAAAATAATGGATTTTTCGATCCCCTATCGGAATACACCCGGTAAATCTATGCAAATGTTGTGTATTTTGAGTGCCAAAAAGACTAAAATCGGAAAAGGTCGATTATCTCGAAAACGGTAAGAGATATCGCAAAAATAATGGAATTTTCGATCCCCTATCGGAATACACCCGGTAAATCTATGCTTCCAAATATAAAAAACAAGTGCTGAATGTCCTAAATTGAAAAAAAAAAAAATCTTAAAAAATTTTGTGTATTTTGAGAGCCAAAAAGACTAAAATCGGAAAATGTCGATTATCTCGAAAACGGTAAGAGATATCGCAAAAATAATGGATCCCCTATCGGAATACACCCGGTAAATCTATGCAAATTTTGTGTATTTTGAGTGCCAAAAAGACTAAAATCGGAAAAGGTCGATTATCTCGAAAACGGTAAGAGATATCGCAAAAATAATGGAATTTTCGATCCCCTATCGGAATACACCCGGTAAATCTATGCTTCCAAATATAAAAAACAAGTGCTGAATGTCCTAAATTGAAAAAAAAAAAAAATCTTAAAAAATTTTGTGTATTTTGAGAGCCAAAAAGACTAAAATCGGAAAATGTCGATTATCTCGAAAACGGTAAGAGATATCGCAAAAATAATGGATTTTTCGATCCCCTATCGGAATACACCCGGTAAATCTATGCAAATTTTGTGTATTTTGAGTGCCAAAAAGACTAAAATCGGAAAAGGTCGATTATCTCGAAAACGGTAAGAGATATCGCAAAAATAATGGAATTTTCGATCCCCTATCGGAATACACCCGGTAAATCTATGCTTCCAAATATAAAAAACAAGTGCTGAATGTCCTAAATTGAAAAAAAAAAAAATCTTAAAAAATTTTGTGTATTTTGAGAGCCAAAAAGACTAAAATCGGAAAATGTCGATTATCTCGAAAACGGTAAGAGATATCGCAAAAATAATGGATTTTTCGATCCCCTATCGGAATACAACCGGTAAATCTATGCAAATTTAGTGTATTTTGAGTGCCAAAAAGACTAAAATCGGAAAAGGTCGATTATCTCGAAAACGGTAAGAGATATCGCAAAAATAATGGAATTTTCGATCCCCTATCGGAATACACCCGGTAAATCTATGCTTCCAAATATAAAAAACAAGTGCTGAATGTCCTAAATTGAAAAAAAAAAAAATCTTAAAAAATTTTGTGTATTTTGAGAGCCAAAAAGACTAAAATCGGAAAATGTCGATTATCTCGAAAACGGTAAGAGATATCGCAAAAATAATGGATTTTTCGATCCCCTATCGGAATACACCCGGTAAATCTATGCAAATTTTGTGTATTTTGAGTGCCAAAAAGACTAAAATCGGAAAAGGTCGATTATCTCGAAAACGGTAAGAGATATCGCAAAAATAATGGAATTTTCGATCCCCTATCGGAATACACCCGGTAAATCTATGCTTCCAAATATAAAAAACAAGTGCTGAATGTCCTAAATTGAAAAAAAAAAAAATCTTAAAAAATTTTGTGTATTTTGAGAGCCAAAAAGACTAAAATCGGAAAATGTCGATTATCTCGAAAACGGTAAGAGATATCGCAAAAATAATGGATTTTTCGATCCCCTATCGGAATACACCCGGTAAATCTATGCAAATTTTGTGTATTTTGAGTGCCAAAAAGACTAAAATCGGAAAAGGTCGATTATCTCGAAAACGGTAAGAGATATCGCAAAAATAATGGAATTTTCGATCCCCTATCGGAATACACCCAGTAAATCTATGCTTCCAAATATAAAAAACAAGTGCTGAATGTCCTAAATTGAAAAAAAAAAAAATCTTAAAAAATTTTGTGTATTTTGAGAGCCAAAAAGACTAAAATCGGAAAATGTCGATTATCTCGAAAACGGTAAGAGATATCGCAAAAATAATGGATTTTTCGATCCCCTATCGGAATACACCCGGTAAATCTATGCAAATTTTGTGTATTTTGAGTGCCAAAAAGACTAAAATCGGAAAAGGTCGATTATCTCGAAAACGGTAAGAGATATCGCAAAAATAATGGAATTTTCGATCCCCTATCGGATTACACCCGCTACATCTATGCTTCCAAATATAAAAAACAAGTGCTGAATGTCCTAAATTGAAAAAAAAAAAAATCTTAAAAAATTTTGTGTATTTTGAGAGCCAAAAAGACTAAAATCGGAAAATGTCGATTATCTCGAAAACAGTAAGAGATATCGCAAAAATAATGGATTTTTCGATCCCCTATCGGAATACACCCGGTAAATCTATGCAAATTTTGTGTATTTTGAGTGCCAAAAAGACTAAAATCGGAAAAGGTCGATTATCTCGAAAACGGTAAGAGATATCGCAAAAATAATGGAATTTTCGATCCCCTATCGGAATACACCCGGTAAATCTATGCTTCCAAATATAAAAAACAAGTGCTGAATGTCCTAAATTGAAAAAAAAAAAAAATCTTAAAAAATTTTGTGTATTTTGAGAGCCAAAAAGACTAAAATCGGAAAATGTCGATTATCTCGAAAACAGTAAGAGATATCGCAAAAATAATGGATTTTTCGATCCCCTATCGGAATACACCCGGTAAATCTATGCAAATTTTGTGTATTTTGAGTGCCAAAAAGACTAAAATCGGAAAAGGTCGATTATCTCGAAAACGGTAAGAGATATCGCAAAAATAATGGAATTTTCGATCCCCTATCGGAATACACCCGGTAAATCTATGCTTCCAAATATAAAAAACAAGTGCTGAATGTCCTAAATTGAAAAAAAAAAAAAATCTTAAAAAATTTTGTGTATTTTGAGAGCCAAAAAGACTAAAATCGGAAAATGTCGATTATCTCGAAAACGGTAAGAGATATCGCAAAAATAATGGATTTTTCGATCCCCTATCGGAATACACCCGGTAAATCTATGCAAATTTTGTGTATTTTGAGTGCCAAAAAGACTAAAATCGGAAAAGGTCGATTATCTCGAAAACGGTAAGAGATATCGCAAAAATAATGGAATTTTCGATCCCCTATCGGAATACACCCGGTAAATCTATGCTTCCAAATATAAAAAACAAGTGCTGAATGTCCTAAATTGAAAAAAAAAAAAATCTTAAAAAATTTTGTGTATTTTGAGAGCCAAAAAGACTAAAATCGGAAAATGTCGATTATCTCGAAAACAGTAAGAGATATCGCAAAAATAATGGATTTTTCGATCCCCTATCGGAATACACCCGGTAAATCTATGCAAATTTTGTGTATTTTGAGTGCCAAAAAGACTAAAATCGGAAAAGGTCGATTATCTCGAAAACGGTAAGAGATATCGCAAAAATAATGGAATTTTCGATCCCCTATCGGAATACACCCGGTAAATCTATGCTTCCAAATATAAAAAACAAGTGCTGAATGTCCTAAATTGAAAAAAAAAAAAAATCTTAAAAAATTTTGTGTATTTTGAGAGCCAAAAAGACTAAAATCGGAAAATGTCGATTATCTCGAAAACGGTAAGAGATATCGCAAAAATAATGGATTTTTCGATCCCCTATCGGAATACACCCGGTAAATCTATGCAAATTTTGTGTATTTTGAGTGCCAAAAAGACTAAAATCGGAAAAGGTCGATTATCTCGAAAACGGTAAGAGATATCGCAAAAATAATGGAATTTTCGATCCCCTATCGGAATACACCCGGTAAATCTATGCTTCCAAATATAAAAAACAAGTGCTGAATGTCCTAAATTGAAAAAAAAAAAAAAATCTTAAAAAATTTTGTGTATTTTGAGAGCCAAAAAGACTAAAATCGGAAAATGTCGATTATCTCGAAAACGGTAAGAGATATCGCAAAAATAATGGATTTTTCGATCCCCTATCGGAATACACCCGGTAAATCTATGCAAATTTTGTGTATTTTGAGTGCCAAAAAGACTAAAATCGGAAAAGGTCGATTATCTCGAAAACGGTAAGAGATATCGCAAAAATAATGGAATTTTCGATCCCCTATCGGAATACACCCGGTAAATCTATGCTTCCAAATATAAAAAACAAGTGCTGAATGTCCTAAATTGAAAAAAAAAAAAATCTTAAAAAATTTTGTGTATTTTGAGAGCCAAAAAGACTAAAATCGGAAAATGTCGATTATCTCGAAAACGGTAAGAGATATCGCAAAAATAATGGATTTTTCGATCCCCTATCGGAATACACCCGGTAAATCTATGCAAATTTTGTGTATTTTGAGTGCCAAAAAGACTAAAATCGGAAAAGGTCGATTATCTCGAAAACGGTAAGAGATATCGCAAAAATAATGGAATTTTCGATCCCCTATCGGAATACACCCGGTAAATCTATGCTTCCAAATATAAAAAACAAGTGCTGAATGTCCTAAATTGAAAAAAAAAAAATCTTAAAAAATTTTGTGTATTTTGAGAGCCAAAAAGACTAAAATCGGAAAATGTCGATTATCTCGAAAACGGTAAGAGATATCGCAAAAATAATGGATTTTTCGATCCCCTATCGGAATACACCCGGTAAATCTATGCAAATTTTGTGTATTTTGAGTGCCAAAAAGACTAAAATCGGAAAAGGTCGATTATCTCGAAAACGGTAAGAGATATCGCAAAAATAATGGAATTTTCGATCCCCTATCGGAATACACCCGGTAAATCTATGCTTCCAAATATAAAAAACAAGTGCTGAATGTCCTAAATTGAAAAAAAAAAAATCTTAAAAAATTTTGTGTATTTTGAGAGCCAAAAAGACTAAAATCGGAAAATGTCGATTATCTCGAAAACGGTAAGAGATATCGCAAAAATAATGGATTTTTCGATCCCCTATCGGAATACACCCGGTAAATCTATGCAAATTTTGTGTATTTTGAGTGCCAAAAAGACTAAAATCGGAAAAGGTCGATTATCTCGAAAACGGTAAGAGATATCGCAAAAATAATGGAATTTTCGATCCCCTATCGGAATACACCCGGTAAATCTATGCTTCCAAATATAAAAAACAAGTGCTGAATGTCCTAAATTGAAAAAAAAAAAATCTTAAAAAATTTTGTGTATTTTGAGAGCCAAAAAGACTAAAATCGGAAAATGTCGATTATCTCGAAAACGGTAAGAGATATCGCAAAAATAATGGATTTTTCGATCCCCTATCGGAATACACCCGGTAAAGCTATGCAAATTTTGTGTATTTTGAGTGCCAAAAAGACTAAAATCGGAAAAGGTCGATTATCTCGAAAACGGTAAGAGATATCGCAAAAATAATGGAATTTTCGATCCCCTATCGGAATACACCCGGTAAATCTATGCTTCCAAATATAAAAAACAAGTGCTGAATGTCCTAAATTGAAAAAAAAAAAATCTTAAAAAATTTTGTGTATTTTGAGAGCCAAAAAGACTAAAATCGGAAAATGTCGATTATCTCGAAAACGGTAAGAGATATCGCAAAAATAATGGATTTTTCGATCCCCTATCGGAATACACCCGGTAAATCTATGCAAATTTTGTGTATTTTGAGTGCCAAAAAGACTAAAATCGGAAAAGGTCGATTATCTCGAAAACGGTAAGAGATATCGCAAAAATAATGGAATTTTCGATCCCCTATCGGAATACACCCGGTAAATCTATGCTTCCAAATATAAAAAACAAGTGCTGAATGTCCTAAATTGAAAAAAAAAAAATCTTAAAAAATTTTGTGTATTTTGAGAGCCAAAAAGACTAAAATCGGAAAATGTCGATTATCTCGAAAACGGTAAGAGATATCGCAAAAATAATGGATTTTTCGATCCCCTATCGGAATACACCCGGTAAAGCTATGCAAATTTTGTGTATTTTGAGTGCCAAAAAGACTAAAATCGGAAAAGGTCGATTATCTCGAAAACGGTAAGAGATATCGCAAAAATAATGGAATTTTCGATCCCCTATCGGAATACACCCGGTAAATCTATGCTTCCAAATATAAAAAACAAGTGCTGAATGTCCTAAATTGAAAAAAAAAAAATCTTAAAAAATTTTGTGTATTTTGAGAGCCAAAAAGACTAAAATCGGAAAATGTCGATTATCTCGAAAACGGTAAGAGATATCGCAAAAATAATGGATTTTTCGATCCCCTATCGGAATACACCCGGTAAATCTATGCAAATTTTGTGTATTTTGAGTGCCAAAAAGACTAAAATCGGAAAAGGTCGATTATCTCGAAAACGGTAAGAGATATCGCAAAAATAATGGAATTTTCGATCCCCTATCGGAATACACCCGGTAAATCTATGCTTCCAAATATAAAAAAAGAAGTGCTGAATGTCCTAAATTGAAAAAAAAAAAAATCTTAAAAAATTTTGTGTATTTTGAGAGCCAAAAAGACTAAAATCGGAAAATGTCGATTATCTCGAAAACGGTAAGAGATATCGCAAAAATAATGGATTTTTCGATCCCCTATCGGAATACACCCGGTAAATCTATGCAAATTTTGTGTATTTTGAGTGCCAAAAAGACTAAAATCGGAAAAGGTCGATTATCTCGAAAACGGTAAGAGATATCGCAAAAATAATGGAATTTTCGATCCCCTATCGGAATACACCCGGTAAATCTATGCTTCCAAATATAAAAAACAAGTGCTGAATGTCCTAAATTGAAAAAAAAAAAAATCTTAAAAAATTTTGTGTATTTTGAGAGCCAAAAAGACTAAAATCGGAAAATGTCGATTATCTCGAAAACGGTAAGAGATATCGCAAAAATAATGGATTTTTCGATCCCCTATCGGAATACACCCGGTAAATCTATGCAAATTTTGTGTATTTTGAGTGCCAAAAAGACTAAAATCGGAAAAGGTCGATTATCTCGAAAACGGTAAGAGATATCGCAAAAATAATGGAATTTTCGATCCCCTATCGGAATACACCCGCTAAATCTATGCTTCCAAATATAAAAAACAAGTGCTGAATGTCCTAAATTGAAAAAAAAAAAAATCTTAAAAAATTTTGTGTATTTTGAGAGCCAAAAAGACTAAAATCGGAAAATGTCGATTATCTCGAAAACGGTAAGAGATATCGCAAAAATAATGGATTTTTCGATCCCCTATCGGAATACACCCGGTAAATCTATGCAAATTTTGTGTATTTTGAGTGCCAAAAAGACTAAAATCGGAAAAGGTCGATTATCTCGAAAACGGTAAGAGATATCGCAAAAATAATGGAATTTTCGATCCCCTATCGGAATACACCCGGTAAATCTATGCTTCCAAATATAAAAAACAAGTGCTGAATGTCCTAAATTGAAAAAAAAAAAAAATCTTAAAAAATTTTGTGTATTTTGAGAGCCAAAAAGACTAAAATCGGAAAATGTCGATTATCTCGAAAACGGTAAGAGATATCGCAAAAATAATGGATTTTTCGATCCCCTATCGGAATACACCCGGTAAATCTATGCAAATTTTGTGTATTTTGAGTGCCAAAAAGACTAAAATCGGAAAAGGTCGATTATCTCGAAAACGGTAAGAGATATCGCAAAAATAATGGAATTTTCGATCCCCTATCGGAATACACCCGGTAAATCTATGCTTCCAAATATAAAAAACAAGTGCTGAATGTCCTAAATTGAAAAAAAAAAAAATCTTAAAAAATTTTGTGTATTTTGAGAGCCAAAAAGACTAAAATCGGAAAATGTCGATTATCTCGAAAACGGTAAGAGATATCGCAAAAATAATGGATTTTTCGATCCCCTATCGGAATACACCCGGTAAATCTATGCAAATTTTGTGTATTTTGAGTGCCAAAAAGACTAAAATCGGAAAAGGTCGATTATCTCGAAAACGGTAAGAGATATCGCAAAAATAATGGAATTTTCGATCCCCTATCGGAATACACCCGGTAAATCTATGCTTCCAAATATAAAAAACAAGTGCTGAATGTCCTAAATTGAAAAAAAAAAAAAATCTTAAAAAATTTTGTGTATTTTGAGAGCCAAAAAGACTAAAATCGGAAAATGTCGATTATCTCGAAAACGGTAAGAGATATCGCAAAAATAATGGATTTTTCGATCCCCTATCGGAATACACCCGGTAAATCTATGCAAATTTTGTGTATTTTGAGTGCCAAAAAGACTAAAATCGGAAAAGGTCGATTATCTCGAAAACGGTAAGAGATATCGCAAAAATAATGGAATTTTCGATCCCCTATCGGAATACACCCGGTAAATCTATGCTTCCAAATATAAAAAACAAGTGCTGAATGTCCTAAATTGAAAAAAAAAAAATCTTAAAAAATTTTGTGTATTTTGAGAGCCAAAAAGACTAAAATCGGAAAATGTCGATTATCTCGAAAACGGTAAGAGATATCGCAAAAATAATGGATTTTTCGATCCCCTATCGGAATACACCCGGTAAATCTATGCAAATTTTGTGTATTTTGAGTGCCAAAAAGACTAAAATCGGAAAAGGTCGATTATCTCGAAAACGGTAAGAGATATCGCAAAAATAATGGAATTTTCGATCCCCTATCGGAATACACCCGGTAAATCTATGCTTCCAAATATAAAAAACAAGTGCTGAATGTCCTAAATTGAAAAAAAAAAAAATCTTAAAAAATTTTGTGTATTTTGAGAGCCAAAAAGACTAAAATCGGAAAATGTCGATTTTCTCGAAAACGGTAAGAGATATCGCAAAAATAATGGATTTTTCGATCCCCTATCGGAATACACCCGGTAAATTTATGCAAATTTTGTGTATTTTGAGTGCCAAAAAGACTAAAATCGGAAAAGGTCGATTATCTCGAAAACGGTAAGAGATATCGCAAAAATAATGGAATTTTCGATCCCCTATCGGAATACACCCGGTAAATCTATACTTCCAAATATAAAAAACAAGTGCTGAATGTCCTAAATTGAAAAAAAAAAAAATCTTAAAAAATTTTGTGTATTTTGAGAGCCAAAAAGACTAAAATCGGAAAATGTCGATTATCTCGAAAACGGTAAGAGATATCGCAAAAATAATGGATTTTTCGATCCCCTATCGGAATACACCCGGTAAATCTATGCAAATTTTGTGTATTTTGAGTGCCAAAAAGACTAAAATCGGAAAAGGTCGATTATCTCGAAAACGGTAAGAGATATCGCAAAAATAATGGAATTTTCGATCCCCTATCGGAATACACCCGCTAAATCTATGCTTCCAAATATAAAAAACAAGTGCTGAATGTCCTAAATTGAAAAAAAAAAAAATCTTAAAAAATTTTGTGTATTTTGAGAGCCAAAAAGACTAAAATCGGAAAATGTCGATTATCTCGAAAACGGTAAGAGATATCGCAAAAATAATGGATTTTTCGATCCCCTATCGGAATACACCCGGTAAATCTATGCAAATTTTGTGTATTTTGAGTGCCAAAAAGACTAAAATCGGAAAAGGTCGATTATCTCGAAAACGGTAAGAGATATCGCAAAAATAATGGAATTTTCGATCCCCTATCGGAATACACCCGGTAAATCTATGCTTCCAAATATAAAAAACAAGTGCTGAATGTCCTAAATTGAAAAAAAAAAAATCTTAAAAAATTTTGTGTATTTTGAGAGCCAAAAAGACTAAAATCGGAAAATGTCGATTATCTCGAAAACGGTAAGAGATATCGCAAAAATAATGGATTTTTCGATCCCCTATCGGAATACACCCGGTAAATCTATGCAAATTTTGTGTATTTTGAGTGCCAAAAAGACTAAAATCGGAAAAGGTCGATTATCTCGAAAACGGTAAGAGATATCGCAAAAATAATGGAATTTTCGATCCCCTATCGGAATACACCCGCTAAATCTATGCTTCCAAATATAAAAAACAAGTGCTGAATGTCCTAAATTGAAAAAAAAAAAAATCTTAAAAAATTTTGTGTATTTTGAGAGCCAAAAAGACTAAAATCGGAAAATGTCGATTATCTCGAAAACAGTAAGAGATATCGCAAAAATAATGGATTTTTCGATCCCCTATCGGAATACACCCGGTAAATCTATGCAAATTTTGTGTATTTTGAGTGCCAAAAAGACTAAAATCGGAAAAGGTCGATTATCTCGAAAACGGTAAGAGATATCGCAAAAATAATGGAATTTTCGATCCCCTATCGGAATACACCCGGTAAATCTATGCTTCCAAATATAAAAAACAAGTGCTGAATGTCCTAAATTGAAAAAAAAAAAAAAATCTTAAAAAATTTTGTGTATTTTGAGAGCCAAAAAGACTAAAATCGGAAAATGTCGATTATCTCGAAAACGGTAAGAGATATCGCAAAAATAATGGATTTTTCGATCCCCTATCGGAATACACCCGGTAAATCTATGCAAATTTTGTGTATTTTGAGTGCCAAAAAGACTAAAATCGGAAAAGGTCGATTATCTCGAAAACGGTAAGAGATATCGCAAAAATAATGGAATTTTCGATCCCCTATCGGAATACACCCGGTAAATCTATGCTTCCAAATATAAAAAACAAGTGCTGAATGTCCTAAATTGAAAAAAAAAAAAATCTTAAAAAATTTTGTGTATTTTGAGAGCCAAAAAGACTAAAATCGGAAAATGTCGATTATCTCGAAAACGGTAAGAGATATCGCAAAAATAATGGATTTTTCGATCCCCTATCGGAATACACCCGGTAAATCTATGCAAATTTTGTGTATTTTGAGTGCCAAAAAGACTAAAATCGGAAAAGGTCGATTATCTCGAAAACGGTAAGAGATATCGCAAAAATAATGCAATTTTCGATCCCCTATCGGAATACACCCGGTAAATCTATGCTTCCAAATATAAAAAACAAGTGCTGAATGTCCTAAATTGAAAAAAAAAAAAATCTTAAAAAATTTTGTGTATTTTGAGAGCCAAAAAGACTAAAATCGGAAAATGTCGATTATCTCGAAAACGGTAAGAGATATCGCAAAAATAATGGATTTTTCGATCCCCTATCGGAATACACCCGGTAAATCTATGCAAATTTTGTGTATTTTGAGTGCCAAAAAGACTAAAATCGGAAAAGGTCGATTATCTCGAAAACGGTAAGAGATATCGCAAAAATAATGGAATTTTCGATCCCCTATCGGAATACACCCGGTAAATCTATGCTTCCAAATATAAAAAACAAGTGCTGAATGTCCTAAATTGAAAAAAAAAAAAAATCTTAAAAAATTTTGTGTATTTTGAGAGCCAAAAAGACTAAAATCGGAAAATGTCGATTATCTCGAAAACGGTAAGAGATATCGCAAAAATAATGGATTTTTCGATCCCCTATCGGAATACACCCGGTAAATCTATGCAAATTTTGTGTATTTTGAGTGCCAAAAAGACTAAAATCGGAAAAGGTCGATTATCTCGAAAACGGTAAGAGATATCGCAAAAATAATGGAATTTTCGATCCCCTATCGGAATACACCCGGTAAATCTATGCTTCCAAATATAAAAAAACAAGTGCTGAATGTCCTAAATTGAAAAAAAAAAAAATCTTAAAAAATTTTGTGTATTTTGAGAGCCAAAAAGACTAAAATCGGAAAATGTCGATTATCTCGAAAACGGTAAGAGATATCGCAAAAATAATGGATTTTTCGATCCCCTATCGGAATACACCCGGTAAATCTATGCAAATTTTGTGTATTTTGAGTGCCAAAAAGACTAAAATCGGAAAAGGTCGATTATCTCGAAAACGGTAAGAGATATCGCAAAAATAATGGAATTTTCGATCCCCTATCGGAATACACCCGGTAAATCTATGCTTCCAAATATAAAAAACAAGTGCTGAATGTCCTAAATTGAAAAAAAAAAAATCTTAAAAAATTTTGTGTATTTTGAGAGCCAAAAAGACTAAAATCGGAAAATGTCGATTATCTCAAAAAACGGTAAGAGATATCGCAAAAATAATGGATTTTTCGATCCCCTATCGGAATACACCCGGTAAATCTATGCAAATTTTGTGTATTTTGAGTGCCAAAAAGACTAAAATCGGAAAAGGTCGATTATCTCGAAAACGGTAAGAGGTATCGCAAAAATAATGGAATTTTCGATCCCCTATCGGAATACACCCGGTAAATCTATGCTTCCAAATATAAAAAACAAGTGCTGAATGTCCTAAATTGAAAAAAAAAAAAATCTTAAAAAAATTTTGTGTATTTTGAGAGCCAAAAAGACTAAAATCGGAAAATGTCGATTATCTCGAAAACGGTAAGAGATATCGCAAAAATAATGGATTTTTCGATCCCCTATCGGAATACACCCGGTAAATCTATGCAAATTTTGTGTATTTTGAGTGCCAAAAAGACTAAAATCGGAAAAGGTCGATTATCTCGAAAACGGTAAGAGATATCGCAAAAATAATGGAATTTTCGATCCCCTATCGGAATGCACCCGGTAAATCTATGCTTCCAAATATAAAAAACAAGTGCTGAATGTCCTAAATTGAAAAAAAAAAAAATCTTAAAAAATTTTGTGTATTTTGAGAGCCAAAACGACTAAAATCGGAAAATGTCGATTATCTCGAAAACGGTAAGAGATATAGCAAAAATAATGGATTTTTCGATCCCCTATCGGAATACACCCGGTAAATCTATGCAAATTTTGTGTATTTTGAGTGCCAAAAAGACTAAAATCGGAAAAGGTCGATTATCTCGAAAACGGTAAGAGATATCGCAAAAATAATGGAATTTTCGATCCCCTATCGGAATACACCCGGTAAATCTATGCTTCCAAATATAAAAAACAAGTGCTGAATGTCCTAAATTGAAAAAAAAAAAAATCTTAAAAAATTTTGTGTATTTTGAGAGCCAAAAAGACTAAAATCGGAAAATGTCGATTATCTCGAAAACGGTAAGAGATATCGCAAAAATAATGGATTTTTCGATCCCCCATCGGAATACACCCGGTAAATCTATGCAAATTTTGTGTATTTTGAGTGCCAAAAAGACTAAAATCGGAAAAGGTCGATTATCTCGAAAACGGTAAGAGATATCGCAAAAATAATGGAATTTTCGATCCCCTATCGGAATACACCCGGTAAATCTATGCTTCCAAATATAAAAAACAAGTGCTGAATGTCCTAAATTGAAAAAAAAAAAAATCTTAAAAAATTTTGTGTATTTTGAGAGCCAAAAAGACTAAAATCGGAAAATGTCGATTATCTCGAAAACGGTAAGAGATATCGCAAAAATAATGGATTTTTCGATCCCCTATCGGAATACACCCGGTAAATCTATGCAAATTTTGAGTGCCAAAAAGACTAAAATCGGAAAAGGTCGATTATCTCGAAAACGGTAAGAGATATCGCAAAAATAATGGAATTTTCGATCCCCTATCGGAATACACCCGGTAAATCTATGCTTCCAAATATAAAAAACAAGTGCTGAATGTCCTAAATTGAAAAAAAAAAAAATCTTAAAAAATTTTGTGTATTTTGAGAGCCAAAAAGACTAAAATCGGAAAATGTCGATTATCTCGAAAACGGTAAGAGATATCGCAAAAATAATGGATTTTTCGATCCCCTATCGGAATACACCCGGTAAATCTATGCAAATTTTGTGTATTTTGAGTGCCAAAAAGACTAAAATCGGAAAAGGTCGATTATCTCGAAAACGGTAAGAGATATCGCAAAAATAATGCAATTTTCGATCCCCTATCGGAATACACCCGGTAAATCTATGCTTCCAAATATAAAAAACAAGTGCTGAATGTCCTAAATTGAAAAAAAAAAAAATCTTAAAAAATTTTGTGTATTTTGAGAGCCAAAAAGACTAAAATCGGAAAATGTCGATTATCTCGAAAACGGTAAGAGATATCGCAAAAATAATGGATTTTTCGATCCCCTATCGGAATACACCCGGTAAATCTATGCAAATTTTGTGTATTTTGAGTGCCAAAAAGACTAAAATCGGAAAAGGTCGATTATCTCGAAAACGGTAAGAGATATCGCAAAAATAATGGAATTTTCGATCCCCTATCGGAATACACCCGGTAAATCTATGCTTCCAAATATAAAAAACAAGTGCTGAATGTCCTAAATTGAAAAAAAAAAAAAATCTTAAAAAATTTTGTGTATTTTGAGAGCCAAAAAGACTAAAATCGGAAAATGTCGATTATCTCGAAAACGGTAAGAGATATCGCAAAAATAATGGATTTTTCGATCCCCTATCGGAATACACCCGGTAAATCTATGCAAATTTTGTGTATTTTGAGTGCCAAAAAGACTAAAATCGGAAAAGGTCGATTATCTCGAAAACGGTAAGAGATATCGCAAAAATAATGGAATTTTCGATCCCCTATCGGAATACACCCGGTAAATCTATGCTTCCAAATATAAAAAACAAGTGATGAATGTCCTAAATTGAAAAAAAAAAAAATCTTAAAAAATTTTGTGTATTTTGAGAGCCAAAAAGACTAAAATCGGAAAATGTCGATTATCTCGAAAACGGTAAGAGATATCGCAAAAATAATGGATTTTTCGATCCCCTATCGGAATACACCCGGTAAATCTATGCAAATTTTGTGTATTTTGAGTGCCAAAAAGACTAAAATCGGAAAAGGTCGATTATCTCGAAAACGGTAAGAGATATCGCAAAAATAATGGAATTTTCGATCCCCTATCGGAATACACCCGGTAAATCTATGCTTCCAAATATAAAAAACAAGTGCTGAATGTCCTAAATTGAAAAAAAAAAAATCTTAAAAAATTTTGTGTATTTTGAGAGCCAAAAAGACTAAAATCGGAAAATGTCGATTATCTCAAAAAACGGTAAGAGATATCGCAAAAATAATGGATTTTTCGATCCCCTATCGGAATACACCCGGTAAATCTATGCAAATTTTGTGTATTTTGAGTGCCAAAAAGACTAAAATCGGAAAAGGTCGATTATCTCGAAAACGGTAAGAGGTATCGCAAAAATAATGGAATTTTAGATCCCCTATCGGAATACACCCGGTAAATCTATGCTTCCAAATATAAAAAACAAGTGCTGAATGTCCTAAATTGAAAAAAAAAAAAATCTTAAAAAAATTTTGTGTATTTTGAGAGCCAAAAAGACTAAAATCGGAAAATGTCGATTATCTCGAAAACGGTAAGAGATATCGCAAAAATAATGGATTTTTCGATCCCCTATCGGAATACACCCGGTAAATCTATGCAAATTTTGTGTATTTTGAGTGCCAAAAAGACTAAAATCGGAAAAGGTCGATTATCTCGAAAACGGTAAGAGATATCGCAAAAATAATGGAATTTTCGATCCCCTATCGGAATGCACCCGGTAAATCTATGCTTCCAAATATAAAAAACAAGTGCTGAATGTCCTAAATTGAAAAAAAAAAAAATCTTAAAAAATTTTGTGTATTTTGAGAGCCAAAACGACTAAAATCGGAAAATGTCGATTATCTCGAAAACGGTAAGAGATATAGCAAAAATAATGGATTTTTCGATCCCCTATCGGAATACACCCGGTAAATCTATGCAAATTTTGTGTATTTTGAGTGCCAAAAAGACTAAAATCGGAAAAGGTCGATTATCTCGAAAACGGTAAGAGATATCGCAAAAATAATGGAATTTTCGATCCCCTATCGGAATACACCCGGTAAATCTATGCTTCCAAATATAAAAAACAAGTGCTGAATGTCCTAAATTGAAAAAAAAAAAAATCTTAAAAAATTTTGTGTATTTTGAGAGCCAAAAAGACTAAAATCGGAAAATGTCGATTATCTCGAAAACGGTAAGAGATATCGCAAAAATAATGGATTTTTCGATCCCCCATCGGAATACACCCGGTAAATCTATGCAAATTTTGTGTATTTTGAGTGCCAAAAAGACTAAAATCGGAAAAGGTCGATTATCTCGAAAACGGTAAGAGATATCGCAAAAATAATGGAATTTTCGATCCCCTATCGGAATACACCCGGTAAATCTATGCTTCCAAATATAAAAAACAAGTGCTGAATGTCCTAAATTGAAAAAAAAAAAAATCTTAAAAAATTTTGTGTATTTTGAGAGCCAAAAAGACTAAAATCGGAAAATGTCGATTATCTCGAAAACGGTAAGAGATATCGCAAAAATAATGGATTTTTCGATCCCCTATCGGAATACACCCGGTAAATCTATGCAAATTTTGAGTGCCAAAAAGACTAAAATCGGAAAAGGTCGATTATCTCGAAAACGGTAAGAGATATCGCAAAAATAATGGAATTTTCGATCCCCTATCGGAATACACCCGGTAAATCTATGCTTCCAAATATAAAAAACAAGTGCTGAATGTCCTAAATTGAAAAAAAAAAAAATCTTAAAAAATTTTGTGTATTTTGAGAGCCAAAAAGACTAAAATCGGAAAATGTCGATTATCTCGAAAACGGTAAGAGATATCGCAAAAATAATGGATTTTTCGATCCCCTATCGGAATACACCCGGTAAATCTATGCAAATTTTGTGTATTTTGAGTGCCAAAAAGACTAAAATCGGAAAAGGTCGATTATCTCGAAAACGGTAAGAGATATCGCAAAAATAATGCAATTTTCGATCCCCTATCGGAATACACCCGGTAAATCTATGCTTCCAAATATAAAAAACAAGTGCTGAATGTCCTAAATTGAAAAAAAAAAAAATCTTAAAAAATTTTGTGTATTTTGAGAGCCAAAAAGACTAAAATCGGAAAATGTCGATTATCTCGAAAACGGTAAGAGATATCGCAAAAATAATGGATTTTTCGATCCCCTATCGGAATACACCCGGTAAATCTATGCAAATTTTGTGTATTTTGAGTGCCAAAAAGACTAAAATCGGAAAAGGTCGATTATCTCGAAAACGGTAAGAGATATCGCAAAAATAATGGAATTTTCGATCCCCTATCGGAATACACCCGGTAAATCTATGCTTCCAAATATAAAAAACAAGTGCTGAATGTCCTAAATTGAAAAAAAAAAAATCTTAAAAAATTTTGTGTATTTTGAGAGCCAAAAAGACTAAAATCGGAAAATGTCGATTATCTCAAAAAACGGTAAGAGATATCGCAAAAATAATGGATTTTTCGATCCCCTATCGGAATACACCCGGTAAATCTATGCAAATTTTGTGTATTTTGAGTGCCAAAAAGACTAAAATCGGAAAAGGTCGATTATCTCGAAAACGGTAAGAGGTATCGCAAAAATAATGGAATTTTCGATCCCCTATCGGAATACACCCGGTAAATCTATGCTTCCAAATATAAAAAACAAGTGCTGAATGTCCTAAATTGAAAAAAAAAAAAATCTTAAAAAAATTTTGTGTATTTTGAGAGCCAAAAAGACTAAAATCGGAAAATGTCGATTATCTCGAAAACGGTAAGAGATATCGCAAAAATAATGGATTTTTCGATCCCCTATCGGAATACACCCGGTAAATCTATGCAAATTTTGTGTATTTTGAGTGCCAAAAAGACTAAAATCGGAAAAGGTCGATTATCTCGAAAACGGTAAGAGATATCGCAAAAATAATGGAATTTTCGATCCCCTATCGGAATGCACCCGGTAAATCTATGCTTCCAAATATAAAAAACAAGTGCTGAATGTCCTAAATTGAAAAAAAAAAAAATCTTAAAAAATTTTGTGTATTTTGAGAGCCAAAACGACTAAAATCGGAAAATGTCGATTATCTCGAAAACGGTAAGAGATATAGCAAAAATAATGGATTTTTCGATCCCCTATCGGAATACACCCGGTAAATCTATGCAAATTTTGTGTATTTTGAGTGCCAAAAAGACTAAAATCGGAAAAGGTCGATTATCTCGAAAACGGTAAGAGATATCGCAAAAATAATGGAATTTTCGATCCCCTATCGGAATACACCCGGTAAATCTATGCTTCCAAATATAAAAAACAAGTGCTGAATGTCCTAAATTGAAAAAAAAAAAAATCTTAAAAAATTTTGTGTATTTTGAGAGCCAAAAAGACTAAAATCGGAAAATGTCGATTATCTCGAAAACGGTAAGAGATATCGCAAAAATAATGGATTTTTCGATCCCCCATCGGAATACACCCGGTAAATCTATGCAAATTTTGTGTATTTTGAGTGCCAAAAAGACTAAAATCGGAAAAGGTCGATTATCTCGAAAACGGTAAGAGATATCGCAAAAATAATGGAATTTTCGATCCCCTATCGGAATACACCCGGTAAATCTATGCTTCCAAATATAAAAAACAAGTGCTGAATGTCCTAAATTGAAAAAAAAAAAAATCTTAAAAAATTTTGTGTATTTTGAGAGCCAAAAAGACTAAAATCGGAAAATGTCGATTATCTCGAAAACGGTAAGAGATATCGCAAAAATAATGGATTTTTCGATCCCCTATCGGAATACACCCGGTAAATCTATGCAAATTTTGAGTGCCAAAAAGACTAAAATCGGAAAAGGTCGATTATCTCGAAAACGGTAAGAGATATCGCAAAAATAATGGAATTTTCGATCCCCTATCGGAATACACCCGGTAAATCTATGCTTCCAAATATAAAAAACAAGTGCTGAATGTCCTAAATTGAAAAAAAAAAAAATCTTAAAAAATTTTGTGTATTTTGAGAGCCAAAAAGACTAAAATCGGAAAATGTCGATTATCTCGAAAACGGTAAGAGATATCGCAAAAATAATGGATTTTTCGATCCCCTATCGGAATACACCCGGTAAATCTATGCAAATTTTGTGTATTTTGAGTGCCAAAAAGACTAAAATCGGAAAAGGTCGATTATCTCGAAAACGGTAAGAGATATCGCAAAAATAATGCAATTTTCGATCCCCTATCGGAATACACCCGGTAAATCTATGCTTCCAAATATAAAAAACAAGTGCTGAATGTCCTAAATTGAAAAAAAAAAAAATCTTAAAAAATTTTGTGTATTTTGAGAGCCAAAAAGACTAAAATCGGAAAATGTCGATTATCTCGAAAACGGTAAGAGATATCGCAAAAATAATGGATTTTTCGATCCCCTATCGGAATACACCCGGTAAATCTATGCAAATTTTGTGTATTTTGAGTGCCAAAAAGACTAAAATCGGAAAAGGTCGATTATCTCGAAAACGGTAAGAGATATCGCAAAAATAATGGAATTTTCGATCCCCTATCGGAATACACCCGGTAAATCTATGCTTCCAAATATAAAAAACAAGTGCTGAATGTCCTAAATTGAAAAAAAAAAAAAATCTTAAAAAATTTTGTGTATTTTGAGAGCCAAAAAGACTAAAATCGGAAAATGTCGATTATCTCGAAAACGGTAAGAGATATCGCAAAAATAATGGATTTTTCGATCCCCTATCGGAATACACCCGGTAAATCTATGCAAATTTTGTGTATTTTGAGTGCCAAAAAGACTAAAATCGGAAAAGGTCGATTATCTCGAAAACGGTAAGAGATATCGCAAAAATAATGGAATTTTCGATCCCCTATCGGAATACACCCGGTAAATCTATGCTTCCAAATATAAAAAACAAGTGATGAATGTCCTAAATTGAAAAAAAAAAAAATCTTAAAAAATTTTGTGTATTTTGAGAGCCAAAAAGACTAAAATCGGAAAATGTCGATTATCTCGAAAACGGTAAGAGATATCGCAAAAATAATGGATTTTTCGATCCCCTATCGGAATACACCCGGTAAATCTATGCAAATTTTGTGTATTTTGAGTGCCAAAAAGACTAAAATCGGAAAAGGTCGATTATCTCGAAAACGGTAAGAGATATCGCAAAAATAATGGAATTTTCGATCCCCTATCGGAATACACCCGGTAAATCTATGCTTCCAAATATAAAAAACAAGTGCTGAATGTCCTAAATTGAAAAAAAAAAAATCTTAAAAAATTTTGTGTATTTTGAGAGCCAAAAAGACTAAAATCGGAAAATGTCGATTATCTCAAAAAACGGTAAGAGATATCGCAAAAATAATGGATTTTTCGATCCCCTATCGGAATACACCCGGTAAATCTATGCAAATTTTGTGTATTTTGAGTGCCAAAAAGACTAAAATCGGAAAAGGTCGATTATCTCGAAAACGGTAAGAGGTATCGCAAAAATAATGGAATTTTCGATCCCCTATCGGAATACACCCGGTAAATCTATGCTTCCAAATATAAAAAACAAGTGCTGAATGTCCTAAATTGAAAAAAAAAAAAATCTTAAAAAAATTTTGTGTATTTTGAGAGCCAAAAAGACTAAAATCGGAAAATGTCGATTATCTCGAAAACGGTAAGAGATATCGCAAAAATAATGGATTTTTCGATCCCCTATCGGAATACACCCGGTAAATCTATGCAAATTTTGTGTATTTTGAGTGCCAAAAAGACTAAAATCGGAAAAGGTCGATTATCTCGAAAACGGTAAGAGATATCGCAAAAATAATGGAATTTTCGATCCCCTATCGGAATGCACCCGGTAAATCTATGCAAATTTTGAGTGCCAAAAAGACTAAAATCGGAAAAGGTCGATTATCTCGAAAACGGTAAGAGATATCGCAAAAATAATGGAATTTTCGATCCCCTATCGGAATACACCCGGTAAATCTATGCTTCCAAATATAAAAAACAAGTGCTGAATGTCCTAAATTGAAAAAAAAAAAAATCTTAAAAAATTTTGTGTATTTTGAGAGCCAAAAAGACTAAAATCGGAAAATGTCGATTATCTCGAAAACGGTAAGAGATATCGCAAAAATAATGGATTTTTCGATCCCCTATCGGAATACACCCGGTAAATCTATGCAAATTTTGTGTATTTTGAGTGCCAAAAAGACTAAAATCGGAAAAGGTCGATTATCTCGAAAACGGTAAGAGATATCGCAAAAATAATGGAATTTTCGATCCCCTATCGGAATACACCCGGTAAATCTATGCTTCCAAATATAAAAAACAAGTGCTGAATGTCCTAAATTGAAAAAAAAAAAAATCTTAAAAAATTTTGTGTATTTTGAGAGCCAAAAAGACTAAAATCGGAAAATGTCGATTATCTCGAAAACGGTAAGAGATATCGCAAAAATAATGGATTTTTCGATCCCCTATCGGAATACACCCGGTAAATCTATGCAAATTTTGTGTATTTTGAGTGCCAAAAAGACTAAAATCGGAAAAGGTCGATTATCTCGAAAACGGTAAGAGATATCGCAAAAATAATGGAATTTTCGATCCCCTATCGGAATACACCCGGTAAATCTATGCTTCCAAATATAAAAAACAAGTGCTGAATGTCCTAAATTGAAAAAAAAAAAATCTTAAAAAATTTTGTGTATTTTGAGAGCCAAAAAGACTAAAATCGGAAAATGTCGATTATCTCGAAAACGGTAAGAGATATCGCAAAAATAATGGATTTTTCGATCCCCTATCGGAATACACCCGGTAAATCTATGCAAATTTTGTGTATTTTGAGTGCCAAAAAGACTAAAATCGGAAAAGGTCGATTATCTCGAAAACGGTAAGAGATATCGCAAAAATAATGGATTTTTCGATCCCCTATCGGAATACACCCGGTAAATCTATGCAAATTTTGTGTATTTTGAGTGCCAAAAAGACTAAAATCGGAAAAGGTCGATTATCTCGAAAACGGTAAGAGATATCGCAAAAATAATGGAATTTTCGATCCCCTATCGCAGTGATTCTCAACCTTTTTTTTGTTGCGGCACACTTTTAACGATTTAAAAAATTTGGCGGCACAAAATTATTTACTTACCTATAACAATAATATTAACATCTAAAATTTGGCGGCACACTTTTAGAATTTCGCGGCACACAAAAGTGCCGCGGCACAGTGGTTGAGAATCACTGCCCTATCGGAATACACCCGGTAAATCTATGCTTCCAAATATAAAAAACAAGTGCTGAATGTCCTAAATTGAAAAAAAAAAAAATCTTAAAAAATTTTGTGTATTTTGAGAGCCAAAAAGACTAAAATCGGAAAATGTCGATTATCTCGAAAACGGTAAGAGATATCGCAAAAATAATGGATTTTTCGATCCCCTATCGGAATACACCCGGTAAATCTATGCAAATTTTGTGTATTTTGAGTGCCAAAAAGACTAAAATCGGAAAAGGTCGATTATCTCGAAAACGGTAAGAGATATCGTAAAAATAATGGAATTTTCGATCCCCTATCGGAATACACCCGGTAAATCTATGCTTCCAAATATAAAAAACAAGTGCTGAATGTCCTAAATTGAAAAAAAAAAAAATCTTAAAAAATTTTGTGTATTTTGAGAGCCAAAAAGACTAAAATCGGAAAATGTCGATTATCTCGAAAACGGTAAGAGATATCGCAAAAATAATGGATCCCCTATCGGAATACACCCGGTAAATCTATGCAAATTTTGTGTATTTTGAGTGCCAAAAAGACTAAAATCGGAAAAGGTCGATTATCTCGAAAACGGTAAGAGATATCGCAAAAATAATGGAATTTTCGATCCCCTATCGGAATACACCCGGTAAATCTATGCTTCCAAATATAAAGAACAAGTGCTGAATGTCCTAAATTGAAAAAAAAAAAATCTTAAAAAATTTTGTGTATTTTGAGAGCCAAAAAGACTAAAATCGGAAAATGTCGATTATCTCGAAAACGGTAAGAGATATCGCAAAAATAATGGATTTTTCGATCCCCTATCGGAATACACCCGGTAAATCTATGCAAATTTTGTGTATTTTGAGTGCCAAAAAGACTAAAATCGGAAAAGGTCGATTATCTCGAAAACGGTAAGAGATATCGCAAAAATAATGGAATTTTCGATCCCCTATCGGAATACACCCGGTAAATCTATGCTTCCAAATATAAAAAACAAGTGCTGAATGTCCTAAATTGAAAAAAAAAAAAAAATCTTAAAAAATTTTGTGTATTTTGAGAGCCAAAAAGACTAAAATCGGAAAATGTCGATTATCTCGAAAACGGTAAGAGATATCGCAAAAATAATGGATTTTTCGATCCCCTATCGGAATACACCCGGTAAATCTATGCAAATTTTGTGTATTTTGAGTGCCAAAAAGACTAAAATCGGAAAAGGTCGATTATCTCGAAAACGGTAAGAGATATCGCAAAAATAATGGAATTTTCGATCCCCTATCGGAATACACCCGGTAAATCTATGCTTCCAAATATAAAAAACAAGTGCTGAATGTCCTAAATTGAAAAAAAAAAAAATCTTAAAAAATTTTGTGTATTTTGAGAGCCAAAAAGACTAAAATCGGAAAATGTCGATTATCTCGAAAACGGTAAGAGATATCGCAAAAATAATGGATTTTTCGATCCCCTATCGGAATACACCCGGTAAATCTATGCAAATTTTGTGTATTTTGAGTGCCAAAAAGACTAAAATCGGAAAAGGTCGATTATCTCGAAAACGGTAAGAGATATCGCAAAAATAATGGAATTTTCGATCCCCTATCGGAATACACCCGGTAAATCTATGCTTCCAAATATAAAAAACAAGTGCTGAATGTCCTAAATTGAAAAAAAAAAAAATCTTAAAAAATTTTGTGTATTTTGAGAGCCAAAAAGACTAAAATCGGAAAATGTCGATTATCTCGAAAACGGTAAGAGATATCGCAAAAATAATGGATTTTTCGATCCCCTATCGGAATACACCCGGTAAATCTATGCAAATTTTGTGTATTTTGAGTGCCAAAAAGACTAAAATCGGAAAAGGTCGATTATCTCGAAAACGGTAAGAGATATCGCAAAAATAATGGAATTTTCGATCCCCTATCGGAATACACCCGGTAAATCTATGCTTCCAAATATAAAAAACAAGTGCTGAATGTCCTAAATTGAAAAAAAAAAAATCTTAAAAAATTTTGTGTATTTTGAGAGCCAAAAAGACTAAAATCGGAAAATGTCGATTATCTCAAAAAACGGTAAGAGATATCGCAAAAATAATGGATTTTTCGATCCCCTATCGGAATACACCCGGTAAATCTATGCAAATTTTGTGTATTTTGAGTGCCAAAAAGACTAAAATCGGAAAAGGTCGATTATCTCGAAAACGGTAAGAGGTATCGCAAAAATAATGGAATTTTCGATCCCCTATCGGAATACACCCGGTAAATCTATGCTTCCAAATATAAAAAACAAGTGCTGAATGTCCTAAATTGAAAAAAAAAAAAATCTTAAAAAAATTTTGTGTATTTTGAGAGCCAAAAAGACTAAAATCGGAAAATGTCGATTATCTCGAAAACGGTAAGAGATATCGCAAAAATAATGGATTTTTCGATCCCCTATCGGAATACACCCGGTAAATCTATGCAAATTTTGTGTATTTTGAGTGCCAAAAAGACTAAAATCGGAAAAGGTCGATTATCTCGAAAACGGTAAGAGATATCGCAAAAATAATGGAATTTTCGATCCCCTATCGGAATGCACCCGGTAAATCTATGCTTCCAAATATAAAAAACAAGTGCTGAATGTCCTAAATTGAAAAAAAAAAAAATCTTAAAAAATTTTGTGTATTTTGAGAGCCAAAAAGACTAAAATCGGAAAATGTCGATTATCTCGAAAACGGTAAGGGATATCGCAAAAATAATGGATTTTTCGATCCCCTATCGGAATACACCCGGTAAATCTATGCAAATTTTGTGTATTTTGAGTGCCAAAAAGACTAAAATCGGAAAAGGTCGATTATCTCGAAAACGGTAAGAGATATCGCAAAAATAATGGAATTTTCGATCCCCTATCGGAATACACCCGGTAAATCTATGCTTCCAAATATAAAAAACAAGTGCTGAATGTCCTAAATTGAAAAAAAAAAAAATCTTAAAAAATTTTGTGTATTTTGAGAGCCAAAAAGACTAAAATCGGAAAATGTCGATTATCTCGAAAACGGTAAGAGATATCGCAAAAATAATGGATTTTTCGATCCCCTATCGGAATACACCCGGTAAATCTATGCAAATTTTGTGTATTTTGAGTGCCAAAAAGACTAAAATCGGAAAAGGTCGATTATCTCGAAAACGGTAAGAGATATCGTAAAAATAATGGAATTTTCGATCCCCTATCGGAATACACCCGGTAAATCTATGCTTCCAAATATAAAAAACAAGTGCTGAATGTCCTAAATTGAAAAAAAAAAAATCTTAAAAAATTTTGTGTATTTTGAGAGCCAAAAAGACTAAAATCGGAAAATGTCGATTATCTCGAAAACGGTAAGAGATATCGCAAAAATAATGGATTTTTCGATCCCCTATCGGAATACACCCGGTAAATCTATGCAAATTTTGTGTATTTTGAGTGCCAAAAAGACTAAAATCGGAAAAGGTCGATTATCTCGAAAACGGTAAGAGATATCGCAAAAATAATGGAATTTTCGATCCCCTATCGGAATACACCCGGTAAATCTATGCTTCCAAATATAAAAAACAAGTGCTGAATGTCCTAAATTGAAAAAAAAAAAAATCTTAAAAAATTTTGTGTATTTTGAGAGCCAAAAAGACTAAAATCGGAAAATGTCGATTATCTCGAAAACGGTAAGAGATATCTCAAAAATAATGGATTTTTCGATCCCCTATCGGAATACACCCGGTAAATCTATGCAAATTTTGTGTATTTTGAGTGCCAAAAAGACTAAAATCGGAAAAGGTCGATTATCTCGAAAACGGTAAGAGATATCGCAAAAATAATGGAATTTTCGATCCCCTATCGGAATACACCCGGTAAATCTATGCTTCCAAATATAAAAAACAAGTGCTGAATGTCCTAAATTGAAAAAAAAAAAAATCTTAAAAATTTTTGTGTATTTTGAGAGCCAAAAAGACTAAAATCGGAAAATGTCGATTATCTCGAAAACGGTAAGAGATATCGCAAAAATAATGGATTTTTCGATCCCCTATCGGAATACACCCGGTAAATCTATGCAAATTTTGTGTATTTTGAGTGCCAAAAAGACTAAAATCGGAAAAGGTCGATTATCTCGAAAACGGTAAGAGATATCGCAAAAATAATGGAATTTTCGATCCCCTATCGGAATACACCCGGTAAATCTATGCTTCCAAATATAAAAAACAAGTGCTGAATGTCCTAAATTGAAAAAAAAAAAAATCTTAAAAAATTTTGTGTATTTTGAGAGCCAAAAAGACTAAAATCGGAAAATGTCGATTATCTCGAAAACGGTAAGAGATATCGCAAAAATAATGGATTTTTCGATCCCCTATCGGAATACACCCGGTAAATCTATGCAAATTTTGTGTATTTTGAGTGCCAAAAAGACTAAAATCGGAAAAGGTCGATTATCTCGAAAACGGTAAGAGATATCGCAAAAATAATGGAATTTTCGATCCCCTATCGGAATACACCCGGTAAATCTATGCTTCCAAATATAAAAAACAAGTGCTGAATGTCCTAAATTGAAAAAAAAAAAAATCTTAAAAAATTTTGTGTATTTTGAGAGCCAAAAAGACTAAAATCGGAAAATGTCGATTATCTCGAAAACGGTAAGAGATATCGCAAAAATAATGGATTTTTCGATCCCCTATCGGAATACACCCGGTAAATCTATGCAAATTTTGTGTATTTTGAGTGCCAAAAAGACTAAAATCGGAAAAGGTCGATTATCTCGAAAACGGTAAGAGATATCGCAAAAATAATGGAATTTTCGATCCCCTATCGGAATACACCCGCTAAATCTATGCTTCCAAATATAAAAAACAAGTGCTGAATGTCCTAAATTGAAAAAAAAAAAAATCTTAAAAAATTTTGTGTATTTTGAGAGCCAAAAAGACTAAAATCGGAAAATGTCGATTATCTCGAAAACGGTAAGAGATATCGCAAAAATAATGGATTTTTCGATCCCCTATCGGAATACACCCGGTAAATTTATGCAAATTTTGTGTATTTTGAGTGCCAAAAAGACTAAAATCGGAAAAGGTCGATTATCTCGAAAACGGTAAGAGATATCGCAAAAATAATGGAATTTTCGATCCCCTATCGGAATACACCCGGTAAATCTATGCTTCCAAATATAAAAAACAAGTGCTGAATGTCCTAAATTGAAAAAAAAAAATAATCTTAAAAAATTTTGTGTATTTTGAGAGCCAAAAAGACTAAAATCGGAAAATGTCGATTATCTCGAAAACGGTAAGAGATATCGCAAAAATAATGGATTTTTCGATCCCCTATCGGAATACACCCGGTAAATCTATGCAAATTTTGTGTATTTTGAGTGCCAAAAAGACTAAAATCGGAAAAGGTCGATTATCTCGAAAACGGTAAGAGATATCGCAAAAATAATGGAATTTTCGATCCCCTATCGGAATACACCCGGTAAATCTATGCTTCCAAATATAAAAAACAAGTGCTGAATGTCCTAAATTGAAAAAAAAAAAAAAATCTTAAAAAATTTTGTGTATTTTGAGAGCCAAAAAGACTAAAATCGGAAAATGTCGATTATCTCGAAAACGGTAAGAGATATCGCAAAAATAATGGATTTTTCGATCCCCTATCGGAATACACCCGGTAAATCTATGCAAATTTTGTGTATTTTGAGTGCCAAAAAGACTAAAATCGGAAAAGGTCGATTATCTCGAAAACGGTAAGAGATATCGCAAAAATAATGGAATTTTCGATCCCCTATCGGAATACACCCGCTAAATCTATGCTTCCAAATATAAAAAACAAGTGCTGAATGTCCTAAATTGAAAAAAAAAAAAATCTTAAAAAATTTTGTGTATTTTGAGAGCCAAAAAGACTAAAATCGGAAAATGTCGATTATCTCGAAAACGGTAAGAGATATCGCAAAAATAATGGATTTTTCGATCCCCTATCGGAATACACCCGGTAAATCTATGCAAATTTTGTGTATTTTGAGTGCCAAAAAGACTAAAATCGGAAAAGGTCGATTATCTCGAAAACGGTAAGAGATATCGCAAAAATAATGGAATTTTCGATCCCCTATCGGAATACACCCGGTAAATCTATGCTTCCAAATATAAAAAACAAGTGCTGAATGTCCTAAATTGAAAAAAAAAAAAAATCTTAAAAAATTTTGTGTATTTTGAGAGCCAAAAAGACTAAAATCGGAAAATGTCGATTATCTCGAAAACGGTAAGAGATATCGCAAAAATAATGGATTTTTCGATCCCCTATCGGAATACACCCGGTAAATCTATGCAAATTTTGTGTATTTTGAGTGCCAAAAAGACTAAAATCGGAAAAGGTCGATTATCTCGAAAACGGTAAGAGATATCGCAAAAATAATGGAATTTTCGATCCCCTATCGGAATACACCCGGTAAATCTATGCTTCCAAATATAAAAAACAAGTGCTGAATGTCCTAAATTGAAAAAAAAAAAAAATCTTAAAAAATTTTG
This sequence comes from Rhagonycha lutea, assembly GCA_958510855.1. NCBI lineage: Eukaryota > Metazoa > Arthropoda > Insecta > Coleoptera > Cantharidae > Rhagonycha > Rhagonycha lutea. The sequence goes on from OY294038.1 coordinate 70,991,381, forward strand.
TGTATTTTGAGAGCCAAAAAGACTAAAATCGGAAAATGTCGATTATCTCGAAAACGGTAAGAGATATCGCAAAAATAATGGATTTTTCGATCCCCTATCGGAATACACCCGGTAAATCTATGCAAATTTTGTGTATTTTGAGTGCCAAAAAGACTAAAATCGGAAAAGGTCGATTATCTCGAAAACGGTAAGAGATATCGCAAAAATAATGGAATTTTCGATCCCCTATCGGAATACACCCGGTAAATCTATGCTTCCAAATATAAAAAACAAGTGCTGAATGTCCTAAATTGAAAAAAAAAAAAATCTTAAAAAATTTTGTGTATTTTGAGAGCCAAAAAGACTAAAATCGGAAAATGTCGATTATCTCGAAAACGGTAAGAGATATCGCAAAAATAATGGATTTTTCGATCCCCTATCGGAATACACCCGGTAAATCTATGCAAATTTTGTGTATTTTGAGTGCCAAAAAGACTAAAATCGGAAAAGGTCGATTATCTCGAAAACGGTAAGAGATATCGCAAAAATAATGGAATTTTCGATCCCCTATCGGAATACACCCGGTAAATCTATGCTTCCAAATATAAAAAACAAGTGCTGAATGTCCTAAATTGAAAAAAAAAAAAAATCTTAAAAAATTTTGTGTATTTTGAGAGCCAAAAAGACTAAAATCGGAAAATGTCGATTATCTCGAAAACGGTAAGAGATATCGCAAAAATAATGGATTTTTCGATCCCCTATCGGAATACACCCGGTAAATCTATGCAAATTTTGTGTATTTTGAGTGCCAAAAAGACTAAAATCGGAAAAGGTCGATTATCTCGAAAACGGTAAGAGATATCGCAAAAATAATGGAATTTTCGATCCCCTATCGGAATACACCCGGTAAATCTATGCTTCCAAATATAAAAAACAAGTGCTGAATGTCCTAAATTGAAAAAAAAAAAAATCTTAAAAAATTTTGTGTATTTTGAGAGCCAAAAAGACTAAAATCGGAAAATGTCGATTATCTCGAAAACGGTAAGAGATATCGCAAAAATAATGGATTTTTCGATCCCCTATCGGAATACACCCGGTAAATCTATGCAAATTTTGTGTATTTTGAGTGCCAAAAAGACTAAAATCGGAAAAGGTCGATTATCTCGAAAACGGTAAGAGATATCGCAAAAATAATGCAATTTTCGATCCCCTATCGGAATACACCGGGTAAATCTATGCTTCCAAATATAAAAAACAAGTGCTGAATGTCCTAAATTGAAAAAAAAAAAAATCTTAAAAAATTTTGTGTATTTTGAGAGCCAAAAAGACTAAAATCGGAAAATGTCGATTATCTCGAAAACGGTAAGAGATATCGCAAAAATAATGGATTTTTCGATCCCCTATCGGAATACACCCGGTAAATCTATGCAAATTTTGTGTATTTTGAGTGCCAAAAAGACTAAAATCGGAAAAGGTCGATTATCTCGAAAACGGTAAGAGATATCGCAAAAATAATGGAATTTTCGATCCCCTATCGGAATACACCCGGTAAATCTATGCTTCCAAATATAAAAAACAAGTGCTGAATGTCCTAAATTGAAAAAAAAAAAAAATCTTAAAAAATTTTGTGTATTTTGAGAGCCAAAAAGACTAAAATCGGAAAATGTCGATTATCTCGAAAACGGTAAGAGATATCGCAAAAATAATGGATTTTTCGATCCCCTATCGGAATACACCCGGTAAATCTATGCAAATTTTGTGTATTTTGAGTGCCAAAAAGACTAAAATCGGAAAAGGTCGATTATCTCGAAAACGGTAAGAGATATCGCAAAAATAATGGAATTTTCGATCCCCTATCGGAATACACCCGGTAAATCTATGCAAATTTTGTGTATTTTGAGTGCCAAAAAGACTAAAATCGGAAAAGGTCGATTATCTCGAAAACGGTAAGAGATATCGCAAAAATAATGGAATTTTCGATCCCCTATCGGAATACACCCGGTAAATCTATGCTTCCAAATATAAAAAACAAGTGCTGAATGTCCTAAATTGAAAAAAAAAAAAATCTTAAAAAATTTTGTGTATTTTGAGAGCCAAAAAGACTAAAATCGGAAAATGTCGATTATCTCGAAAACGGTAAGAGATATCGCAAAAATAATGGATTTTTCGATCCCCTATCGGAATACACCCGGTAAATCTATGCAAATTTTGTGTATTTTGAGTGCCAAAAAGACTAAAATCGGAAAAGGTCGATTATCTCGAAAACGGTAAGAGATATCGTAAAAATAATGGAATTTTCGATCCCCTATCGGAATACACCCGGTAAATCTATGCTTCCAAATATAAAAAACAAGTGCTGAATGTCCTAAATTGAAAAAAAAAAAAATCTTAAAAAATTTTGTGTATTTTGAGAGCCAAAAAGACTAAAATCGGAAAATGTCGATTATCTCGAAAACGGTAAGAGATATCGCAAAAATAATGGATTTTTCGATCCCCTATCGGAATACACCCGGTAAATCTATGCAAATTTTGTGTATTTTGAGTGCCAAAAAGACTAAAATCGGAAAAGGTCGATTATCTCGAAAACGGTAAGAGATATCGCAAAAATAATGGAATTTTCGATCCCCTATCGGAATACACCCGGTAAATCTATGCTTCCAAATATAAAAAACAAGTGCTGAATGTCCTAAATTGAAAAAAAAAAAAATCTTAAAAATTTTTGTGTATTTTGAGAGCCAAAAAGACTAAAATCGGAAAATGTCGATTATCTCGAAAACGGTAAGAGATATCTCAAAAATAATGGATTTTTCGATCCCCTATCGGAATACACCCGGTAAATCTATGCAAATTTTGTGTATTTTGAGTGCCAAAAAGACTAAAATCGGAAAAGGTCGATTATCTCGAAAACGGTAAGAGATATCGCAAAAATAATGGAATTTTCGATCCCCTATCGGAATACACCCGGTAAATCTATGCTTCCAAATATAAAAAACAAGTGCTGAATGTCCTAAATTGAAAAAAAAAAAAATCTTAAAAAATTTTGTGTATTTTGAGAGCCAAAAAGACTAAAATCGGAAAATGTCGATTATCTCGAAAACGGTAAGAGATATCGCAAAAATAATGGATTTTTCGATCCCCTATCGGAATACACCCGGTAAATCTATGCAAATTTTGTGTATTTTGAGTGCCAAAAAGACTAAAATCGGAAAAGGTCGATTATCTCGAAAACGGTAAGAGATATCGCAAAAATAATGGAATTTTCGATCCCCTATCGGAATACACCCGGTAAATCTATGCTTCCAAATATAAAAAACAAGTGCTGAATGTCCTAAATTGAAAAAAAAAAAAATCTTAAAAAATTTTGTGTATTTTGAGAGCCAAAAAGACTAAAATCGGAAAATGTCGATTATCTCGAAAACGGTAAGAGATATCGCAAAAATAATGGATTTTTCGATCCCCTATCGGAATACACCCGGTAAATCTATGCAAATTTTGTGTATTTTGAGTGCCAAAAAGACTAAAATCGGAAAAGGTCGATTATCTCGAAAACGGTAAGAGATATCGCAAAAATAATGGAATTTTCGATCCCCTATCGGAATACACCCGCTAAATCTATGCTTCCAAATATAAAAAACAAGTGCTGAATGTCCTAAATTGAAAAAAAAAAAAATCTTAAAAAATTTTGTGTATTTTGAGAGCCAAAAAGACTAAAATCGGAAAATGTCGATTATCTCGAAAACGGTAAGAGATATCGCAAAAATAATGGATTTTTCGATCCCCTATCGGAATACACCCGGTAAATTTATGCAAATTTTGTGTATTTTGAGTGCCAAAAAGACTAAAATCGGAAAAGGTCGATTATCTCGAAAACGGTAAGAGATATCGCAAAAATAATGGAATTTTCGATCCCCTATCGGAATACACCCGGTAAATCTATGCTTCCAAATATAAAAAACAAGTGCTGAATGTCCTAAATTGAAAAAAAAAAAAAATCTTAAAAAATTTTGTGTATTTTGAGAGCCAAAAAGACTAAAATCGGAAAATGTCGATTATCTCGAAAACGGTAAGAGATATCGCAAAAATAATGGATTTTTCGATCCCCTATCGGAATACACCCGGTAAATCTATGCAAATTTTGTGTATTTTGAGTGCCAAAAAGACTAAAATCGGAAAAGGTCGATTATCTCGAAAACGGTAAGAGATATCGCAAAAATAATGGAATTTTCGATCCCCTATCGGAATACACCCGGTAAATCTATGCTTCCAAATATAAAAAACAAGTGCTGAATGTCCTAAATTGAAAAAAAAAAAAAAATCTTAAAAAATTTTGTGTATTTTGAGAGCCAAAAAGACTAAAATCGGAAAATGTCGATTATCTCGAAAACGGTAAGAGATATCGCAAAAATAATGGATTTTTCGATCCCCTATCGGAATACACCCGGTAAATCTATGCAAATTTTGTGTATTTTGAGTGCCAAAAAGACTAAAATCGGAAAAGGTCGATTATCTCGAAAACGGTAAGAGATATCGCAAAAATAATGGAATTTTCGATCCCCTATCGGAATACACCCGGTAAATCTATGCTTCCAAATATAAAAAACAAGTGCTGAATGTCCTAAATTGAAAAAAAAAAAAATCTTAAAAAATTTTGTGTATTTTGAGAGCCAAAAAGACTAAAATCGGAAAATGTCGATTATCTCGAAAACGGTAAGAGATATCGCAAAAATAATGGATTTTTCGATCCCCTATCGGAATACACCCGGTAAATCTATGCAAATTTTGTGTATTTTGAGTGCCAAAAAGACTAAAATCGGAAAAGGTCGATTATCTCGAAAACGGTAAGAGATATCGCAAAAATAATGGAATTTTCGATCCCCTATCGGAATACACCCGGTAAATCTATGCTTCCAAATATAAAAAACAAGTGCTGAATGTCCTAAATTGAAAAAAAAAAAAAATCTTAAAAAATTTTGTGTATTTTGAGAGCCAAAAAGACTAAAATCGGAAAATGTCGATTATCTCGAAAACGGTAAGAGATATCGCAAAAATAATGGATTTTTCGATCCCCTATCGGAATACACCCGGTAAATCTATGCAAATTTTGTGTATTTTGAGTGCCAAAAAGACTAAAATCGGAAAAGGTCGATTATCTCGAAAACGGTAAGAGATATCGCAAAAATAATGGAATTTTCGATCCCCTATCGGAATACACCCGGTAAATCTATGCTTCCAAATATAAAAAACAAGTGCTGAATGTCCTAAATTGAAAAAAAAAAAAATCTTAAAAAATTTTGTGTATTTTGAGAGCCAAAAAGACTAAAATCGGAAAATGTCGATTATCTCGAAAACGGTAAGAGATATCGCAAAAATAATGGATTTTTCGATCCCCTATCGGAATACACCCGGTAAATCTATGCAAATTTTGTGTATTTTGAGTGCCAAAAAGACTAAAATCGGAAAAGGTCGATTATCTCGAAAACGGTAAGAGATATCGCAAAAATAATGGAATTTTCGATCCCCTATCGGAATACACCCGCTAAATCTATGCTTCCAAATATAAAAAACAAGTGCTGAATGTCCTAAATTGAAAAAAAAAAAAATCTTAAAAAATTTTGTGTATTTTGAGAGCCAAAAAGACTAAAATCGGAAAATGTCGATTATCTCGAAAACAGTAAGAGATATCGCAAAAATAATGGATTTTTCGATCCCCTATCGGAATACACCCGGTAAATCTATGCAAATTTTGTGTATTTTGAGTGCCAAAAAGACTAAAATCGGAAAAGGTCGATTATCTCGAAAACGGTAAGAGATATCGCAAAAATAATGGAATTTTCGATCCCCTATCGGAATACACCCGGTAAATCTATGCTTCCAAATATAAAAAACAAGTGCTGAATGTCCTAAATTGAAAAAAAAAAAAAATCTTAAAAAATTTTGTGTATTTTGAGAGCCAAAAAGACTAAAATCGGAAAATGTCGATTATCTCGAAAACGGTAAGAGATATCGCAAAAATAATGGATTTTTCGATCCCCTATCGGAATACACCCGGTAAATCTATGCAAATTTTGTGTATTTTGAGTGCCAAAAAGACTAAAATCGGAAAAGGTCGATTATCTCGAAAACGGTAAGAGATATCGCAAAAATAATGGAATTTTCGATCCCCTATCGGAATACACCCGGTAAATCTATGCTTCCAAATATAAAAAACAAGTGCTGAATGTCCTAAATTGAAAAAAAAAAAAAATCTTAAAAAATTTTGTGTATTTTGAGAGCCAAAAAGACTAAAATCGGAAAATGTCGATTATCTCGAAAACGGTAAGAGATATCGCAAAAATAATGGATTTTTCGATCCCCTATCGGAATACACCCGGTAAATCTATGCAAATTTTGTGTATTTTGAGTGCCAAAAAGACTAAAATCGGAAAAGGTCGATTATCTCGAAAACGGTAAGAGATATCGCAAAAATAATGGAATTTTCGATCCCCTATCGGAATACACCCGGTAAATCTATGCTTCCAAATATAAAAAACAAGTGCTGAATGTCCTAAATTGAAAAAAAAAAAAATCTTAAAAAATTTTGTGTATTTTGAGAGCCAAAAAGACTAAAATCGGAAAATGTCGATTATCTCGAAAACGGTAAGAGATATCGCAAAAATAATGGATTTTTCGATCCCCTATCGGAATACACCCGGTAAATCTATGCAAATTTTGTGTATTTTGAGTGCCAAAAAGACTAAAATCGGAAAAGGTCGATTATCTCGAAAACGGTAAGAGATATCGCAAAAATAATGGAATTTTCGATCCCCTATCGGAATACACCCGGTAAATCTATGCTTCCAAATATAAAAAACAAGTGCTGAATGTCCTAAATTGAAAAAAAAAAAAATCTTAAAAAATTTTGTGTATTTTGAGAGCCAAAAAGACTAAAATCGGAAAATGTCGATTATCTCGAAAACGGTAAGAGATATCGCAAAAATAATGGATTTTTCGATCCCCTATCGGAATACACCCGGTAAATCTATGCAAATTTTGTGTATTTTGAGTGCCAAAAAGACTAAAATCGGAAAAGGTCGATTATCTCGAAAACGGTAAGAGATATCGCAAAAATAATGGAATTTTCGATCCCCTATCGGAATACACCCGGTAAATCTATGCTTCCAAATATAAAAAACAAGTGCTGAATGTCCTAAATTGAAAAAAAAAAAAATCTTAAAAAATTTTGTGTATTTTGAGAGCCAAAAAGACTAAAATCGGAAAATGTCGATTATCTCGAAAACGGTAAGAGATATCGCAAAAATAATGGATTTTTCGATCCCCTATCGGAATACACCCGGTAAATCTATGCAAATTTTGTGTATTTTGAGTGCCAAAAAGACTAAAATCGGAAAAGGTCGATTATCTCGAAAACGGTAAGAGATATCGCAAAAATAATGGAATTTTCGATCCCCTATCGGAATACACCCGGTAAATCTATGCTTCCAAATATAAAAAACAAGTGCTGAATGTCCTAAATTGAAAAAAAAAAAAATCTTAAAAAATTTTGTGTATTTTGAGAGCCAAAAAGACTAAAATCGGAAAATGTCGATTATCTCGAAAACGGTAAGAGATATCGCAAAAATAATGGATTTTTCGATCCCCTATCGGAATACACCCGGTAAATCTATGCAAATTTTGTGTATTTTGAGTGCCAAAAAGACTAAAATCGGAAAAGGTCGATTATCTCGAAAACGGTAAGAGATATCGCAAAAATAATGGAATTTTCGATCCCCTATCGGAATACACCCGGTAAATCTATGCTTCCAAATATAAAAAACAAGTGCTGAATGTCCTAAATTGAAAAAAAAAAAAAATCTTAAAAAATTTTGTGTATTTTGAGAGCCAAAAAGACTAAAATCGGAAAATGTCGATTATCTCGAAAACGGTAAGAGATATCGCAAAAATAATGGATTTTTCGATCCCCTATCGGAATACACCCGGTAAATCTATGCAAATTTTGTGTATTTTGAGTGCCAAAAAGACTAAAATCGGAAAAGGTCGATTATCTCGAAAACGGTAAGAGATATCGCAAAAATAATGGAATTTTCGATCCCCTATCGGAATACACCCGGTAAATCTATGCTTCCAAATATAAAAAACAAGTGCTGAATGTCCTAAATTGAAAAAAAAAAAAAATCTTAAAAAATTTTGTGTATTTTGAGAGCCAAAAAGACTAAAATCGGAAAATGTCGATTATCTCGAAAACGGTAAGAGATATCGCAAAAATAATGGATTTTTCGATCCCCTATCGGAATACACCCGGTAAATCTATGCAAATTTTGTGTATTTTGAGTGCCAAAAAGACTAAAATCGGAAAAGGTCGATTATCTCGAAAACGGTAAGAGATATCGCAAAAATAATGGAATTTTCGATCCCCTATCGGAATACACCCGGTAAATCTATGCTTCCAAATATAAAAAACAAGTGCTGAATGTCCTAAATTGAAAAAAAAAAAAATCTTAAAAAATTTTGTGTATTTTGAGAGCCAAAAAGACTAAAATCGGAAAATGTCGATTATCTCGAAAACGGTAAGAGATATCGCAAAAATAATGGATTTTTCGATCCCCTATCGGAATACACCCGGTAAATCTATGCAAATTTTGTGTATTTTGAGTGCCAAAAAGACTAAAATCGGAAAAGGTCGATTATCTCGAAAACGGTAAGAGATATCGCAAAAATAATGGAATTTTCGATCCCCTATCGGAATACACCCGGTAAATCTATGCTTCCAAATATAAAAAACAAGTGCTGAATGTCCTAAATTGAAAAAAAAAAAAATCTTAAAAAATTTTGTGTATTTTGAGAGCCAAAAAGACTAAAATCGGAAAATGTCGATTATCTCGAAAACGGTAAGAGATATCGCAAAAATAATGGATTTTTCGATCCCCTATCGGAATACACCCGGTAAATCTATGCAAATTTTGTGTATTTTGAGTGCCAAAAAGACTAAAATCGGAAAAGGTCGATTATCTCGAAAACGGTAAGAGATATCGCAAAAATAATGGAATTTTCGATCCCCTATCGGAATACACCCGGTAAATCTATGCTTCCAAATATAAAAAACAAGTGCTGAATGTCCTAAATTGAAAAAAAAAAAATCTTAAAAAATTTTGTGTATTTTGAGAGCCAAAAAGACTAAAATCGGAAAATGTCGATTATCTCGAAAACGGTAAGAGATATCGCAAAAATAATGGATTTTTCGATCCCCTATCGGAATACACCCGGTAAATCTATGCAAATTTTGTGTATTTTGAGTGCCAAAAAGACTAAAATCGGAAAAGGTCGATTATCTCGAAAACGGTAAGAGATATCGCAAAAATAATGGAATTTTCGATCCCCTATCGGAATACACCCGGTAAATCTATGCTTCCAAATATAAAAAACAAGTGCTGAATGTCCTAAATTGAAAAAAAAAAAAATCTTAAAAAATTTTGTGTATTTTGAGAGCCAAAAAGACTAAAATCGGAAAATGTCGATTATCTCGAAAACGGTAAGAGATATCGCAAAAATAATGGATTTTTCGATCCCCTATCGGAATACACCCGGTAAATCTATGCAAATTTTGTGTATTTTGAGTGCCAAAAAGACTAAAATCGGAAAAGGTCGATTATCTCGAAAACGGTAAGAGATATCGCAAAAATAATGGAATTTTCGATCCCCTATCGGAATACACCCGGTAAATCTATGCTTCCAAATATAAAAAACAAGTGCTGAATGTCCTAAATTGAAAAAAAAAAAAAATCTTAAAAAATTTTGTGTATTTTGAGAGCCAAAAAGACTAAAATCGGAAAATGTCGATTATCTCGAAAACGGTAAGAGATATCGCAAAAATAATGGATTTTTCGATCCCCTATCGGAATACACCCGGTAAATCTATGCAAATTTTGTGTATTTTGAGTGCCAAAAAGACTAAAATCGGAAAAGGTCGATTATCTCGAAAACGGTAAGAGATATCGCAAAAATAATGGAATTTTCGATCCCCTATCGGAATACACCCGGTAAATCTATGCTTCCAAATATAAAAAACAAGTGCTGAATGTCCTAAATTGAAAAAAAAAAAATCTTAAAAAATTTTGTGTATTTTGAGAGCCAAAAAGACTAAAATCGGAAAATGTCGATTATCTCGAAAACGGTAAGAGATATCGCAAAAATAATGGATTTTTCGATCCCCTATCGGAATACACCCGGTAAATCTATGCAAATTTTGTGTATTTTGAGTGCCAAAAAGACTAAAATCGGAAAAGGTCGATTATCTCGAAAACGGTAAGAGATATCGCAAAAATAATGGAATTTTCGATCCCCTATCGGAATACACCCGGTAAATCTATGCTTCCAAATATAAAAAACAAGTGCTGAATGTCCTAAATTGAAAAAAAAAAAAATCTTAAAAAATTTTGTGTATTTTGAGAGCCAAAAAGACTAAAATCGGAAAATGTCGATTATCTCGAAAACGGTAAGAGATATCGCAAAAATAATGGATTTTTCGATCCCCTATCGGAATACACCCGGTAAATCTATGCAAATTTTGTGTATTTTGAGTGCCAAAAAGACTAAAATCGGAAAAGGTCGATTATCTCGAAAACGGTAAGAGATATCGCAAAAATAATGGAATTTTCGATCCCCTATCGGAATACACCCGTAAATCTATGCTTCCAAATATAAAAAACAAGTGCTGAATGTCCTAAATTGAAAAAAAAAAAAATCTTAAAAAATTTTGTGTATTTTGAGAGCCAAAAAGACTAAAATCGGAAAATGTCGATTATCTCGAAAACGGTAAGAGATATCGCAAAAATAATGGATTTTTCGATCCCCTATCGGAATACACCCGGTAAATCTATGCAAATTTTGTGTATTTGAGTGCCAAAAAGACTAAAATCGGAAAAGGTCGATTATCTCGAAAACGGTAAGAGATATCGCAAAAATAATGGAATTTTCGATCCCCTATCGGAATACACCCGGTAAATCTATGCTTCCAAATATAAAAAACAAGTGCTGAATGTCCTAAATTGAAAAAAAAAAAATCTTAAAAAATTTTGTGTATTTTGAGAGCCAAAAAGACTAAAATCGGAAAATGTCGATTATCTCGAAAACGGTAAGAGATATCGCAAAAATAATGGATTTTTCGATCCCCTATCGGAATACACCCGGTAAATCTATGCAAATTTTGTGTATTTTGAGTGCCAAAAAGACTAAAATCGGAAAAGGTCGATTATCTCGAAAACGGTAAGAGATATCGCAAAAATAATGGAATTTTCGATCCCCTATCGGAATACACCCGGTAAATCTATGCTTCCAAATATAAAAAACAAGTGCTGAATGTCCTAAATTGAAAAAAAAAAAAATCTTAAAAAATTTTGTGTATTTTGAGAGCCAAAAAGACTAAAATCGGAAAATGTCGATTATCTCGAAAACGGTAAGAGATATCGCAAAAATAATGGATTTTTCGATCCCCTATCGGAATACACCCGGTAAATCTATGCAAATTTTGTGTATTTTGAGTGCCAAAAAGACTAAAATCGGAAAAGGTCGATTATCTCGAAAACGGTAAGAGATATCGCAAAAATAATGGAATTTTCGATCCCCTATCGGAATACACCCGGTAAATCTATGCTTCCAAATATAAAAAACAAGTGCTGAATGTCCTAAATTGAAAAAAAAAAAAATCTTAAAAAATTTTGTGTATTTTGAGAGCCAAAAAGACTAAAATCGGAAAATGTCGATTATCTCGAAAACGGTAAGAGATATCGCAAAAATAATGGATTTTTCGATCCCCTATCGGAATACACCCGGTAAATCTATGCAAATTTTGTGTATTTTGAGTGCCAAAAAGACTAAAATCGGAAAAGGTCGATTATCTCGAAAACGGTAAGAGATATCGCAAAAATAATGGAATTTTCGATCCCCTATCGGAATACACCCGGTAAATCTATGCTTCCAAATATAAAAAACAAGTGCTGAATGTCCTAAATTGAAAAAAAAAAAAATCTTAAAAAATTTTGTGTATTTTGAGAGCCAAAAAGACTAAAATCGGAAAATGTCGATTATCTCGAAAACGGTAAGAGATATCGCAAAAATAATGGATTTTTCGATCCCCTATCGGAATACACCCGGTAAATCTATGCAAATTTTGTGTATTTTGAGTGCCAAAAAGACTAAAATCGGAAAAGGTCGATTATCTCGAAAACGGTAAGAGATATCGCAAAAATAATGGAATTTTCGATCCCCTATCGGAATACACCCGGTAAATCTATGCTTCCAAATATAAAAAACAAGTGCTGAATGTCCTAAATTGAAAAAAAAAAAAATCTTAAAAAATTTTGTGTATTTTGAGAGCCAAAAAGACTAAAATCGGAAAATGTCGATTATCTCGAAAACGGTAAGAGATATCGCAAAAATAATGGATTTTTCGATCCCCTATCGGAATACACCCGGTAAATCTATGCAAATTTTGTGTATTTTGAGTGCCAAAAAGACTAAAATCGGAAAAGGTCGATTATCTCGAAAACGGTAAGAGATATCGCAAAAATAATGGAATTTTCGATCCCCTATCGGAATACACCCGGTAAATCTATGCTTCCAAATATAAAAAACAAGTGCTGAATGTCCTAAATTGAAAAAAAAAAAAATCTTAAAAAATTTTGTGTATTTTGAGAGCCAAAAAGACTAAAATCGGAAAATGTCGATTATCTCGAAAACGGTAAGAGATATCGCAAAAATAATGGATTTTTCGATCCCCTATCGGAATACACCCGGTAAATCTATGCAAATTTTGTGTATTTTGAGTGCCAAAAAGACTAAAATCGGAAAAGGTCGATTATCTCGAAAACGGTAAGAGATATCGCAAAAATAATGGAATTTTCGATCCCCTATCGGAATACACCCGGTAAATCTATGCTTCCAAATATAAAAAACAAGTGCTGAATGTCCTAAATTGAAAAAAAAAAAAAATCTTAAAAAATTTTGTGTATTTTGAGAGCCAAAAAGACTAAAATCGGAAAATGTCGATTATCTCGAAAACGGTAAGAGATATCGCAAAAATAATGGATTTTTCGATCCCCTATCGGAATACACCCGGTAAATCTATGCAAATTTTGTGTATTTTGAGTGCCAAAAAGACTAAAATCGGAAAAGGTCGATTATCTCGAAAACGGTAAGAGATATCGCAAAAATAATGGAATTTTCGATCCCCTATCGGAATACACCCGGTAAATCTATGCTTCCAAATATAAAAAACAAGTGCTGAATGTCCTAAATTGAAAAAAAAAAAAAATCTTAAAAAATTTTGTGTATTTTGAGAGCCAAAAAGACTAAAATCGGAAATGTCGATTATCTCGAAAACGGTAAGAGATATCGCAAAAATAATGGATTTTTCGATCCCCTATCGGAATACACCCGGTAAATCTATGCAAATTTTGTGTATTTTGAGTGCCAAAAAGACTAAAATCGGAAAAGGTCGATTATCTCGAAAACGGTAAGAGATATCGCAAAAATAATGGAATTTTCGATCCCCTATCGGAATACACCCGGTAAATCTATGCTTCCAAATATAAAAAACAAGTGCTGAATGTCCTAAATTGAAAAAAAAAAAAATCTTAAAAAATTTTGTGTATTTTGAGAGCCAAAAAGACTAAAATCGGAAAATGTCGATTATCTCGAAAACGGTAAGAGATATCGCAAAAATAATGGATTTTTCGATCCCCTATCGGAATACACCCGGTAAATCTATGCAAATTTTGTGTATTTTGAGTGCCAAAAAGACTAAAATCGGAAAAGGTCGATTATCTCGAAAACGGTAAGAGATATCGCAAAAATAATGGAATTTTCGATCCCCTATCGGAATACACCCGGTAAATCTATGCTTCCAAATATAAAAAACAAGTGCTGAATGTCCTAAATTGAAAAAAAAAAAAAATCTTAAAAAATTTTGTGTATTTTGAGAGCCAAAAAGACTAAAATCGGAAAATGTCGATTATCTCGAAAACGGTAAGAGATATCGCAAAAATAATGGATTTTTCGATCCCCTATCGGAATACACCCGGTAAATCTATGCAAATTTTGTGTATTTTGAGTGCCAAAAAGACTAAAATCGGAAAAGGTCGATTATCTCGAAAACGGTAAGAGATATCGCAAAAATAATGGAATTTTCGATCCCCTATCGGAATACACCCGGTAAATCTATGCTTCCAAATATAAAAAACAAGTGCTGAATGTCCTAAATTGAAAAAAAAAAAAAATCTTAAAAAATTTTGTGTATTTTGAGAGCCAAAAAGACTAAAATCGGAAAATGTCGATTATCTCGAAAACGGTAAGAGATATCGCAAAAATAATGGATTTTTCGATCCCCTATCGGAATACACCCGGTAAATCTATGCAAATTTTGTGTATTTTGAGTGCCAAAAAGACTAAAATCGGAAAAGGTCGATTATCTCGAAAACGGTAAGAGATATCGCAAAAATAATGGAATTTTCGATCCCCTATCGGAATACACCCGGTAAATCTATGCTTCCAAATATAAAAAACAAGTGCTGAATGTCCTAAATTGAAAAAAAAAAAAATCTTAAAAAATTTTGTGTATTTTGAGAGCCAAAAAGACTAAAATCGGAAAATGTCGATTATCTCGAAAACGGTAAGAGATATCGCAAAAATAATGGATTTTTCGATCCCCTATCGGAATACACCCGGTAAATCTATGCAAATTTTGTGTATTTTGAGTGCCAAAAAGACTAAAATCGGAAAGGTCGATTATCTCGAAAACGGTAAGAGATATCGCAAAAATAATGGAATTTTCGATCCCCTATCGGAATACACCCGGTAAATCTATGCTTCCAAATATAAAAAACAAGTGCTGAATGTCCTAAATTGAAAAAAAAAAAAATCTTAAAAAATTTTGTGTATTTTGAGAGCCAAAAAGACTAAAATCGGAAAATGTCGATTATCTCGAAAACGGTAAGAGATATCGCAAAAATAATGGATTTTTCGATCCCCTATCGGAATACACCCGGTAAATCTATGCAAATTTTGTGTATTTTGAGTGCCAAAAAGACTAAAATCGGAAAAGGTCGATTATCTCGAAAACGGTAAGAGATATCGCAAAAATAATGGAATTTTCGATCCCCTATCGGAATACACCCGGTAAATCTATGCTTCCAAATATAAAAAACAAGTGCTGAATGTCCTAAATTGAAAAAAAAAAAATCTTAAAAAATTTTGTGTATTTTGAGAGCCAAAAAGACTAAAATCGGAAAATGTCGATTATCTCGAAAACGGTAAGAGATATCGCAAAAATAATGGATTTTTCGATCCCCTATCGGAATACACCCGGTAAATCTATGCAAATTTTGTGTATTTTGAGTGCCAAAAAGACTAAAATCGGAAAAGGTCGATTATCTCGAAAACGGTAAGAGATATCGCAAAATAATGGAATTTTCGATCCCCTATCGGAATACACCCGGTAAATCTATGCTTCCAAATATAAAAAACAAGTGCTGAATGTCCTAAATTGAAAAAAAAAAAATCTTAAAAAATTTTGTGTATTTTGAGAGCCAAAAAGACTAAAATCGGAAAATGTCGATTATCTCAAAAACGGTAAGAGATATCGCAAAAATAATGGATTTTTCGATCCCCTATCGGAATACACCCGGTAAATCTATGCAAATTTTGTGTATTTTGAGTGCCAAAAAGACTAAAATCGGAAAAGGTCGATTATCTCGAAAACGGTAAGAGATATCGCAAAAATAATGGAATTTTCGATCCCCTATCGGAATACACCCGGTAAATCTATGCTTCCAAATATAAAAAACAAGTGCTGAATGTCCTAAATTGAAAAAAAAAAAAATCTTAAAAAATTTTGTGTATTTTGAGAGCCAAAAAGACTAAAATCGGAAAATGTCGATTATCTCGAAAACGGTAAGAGATATCGCAAAAATAATGGATTTTTCGATCCCCTATCGGAATACACCCGGTAAATCTATGCAAATTTTGTGTATTTTGAGTGCCAAAAAGACTAAAATCGGAAAAGGTCGATTATCTCGAAAACGGTAAGAGATATCGCAAAAATAATGGAATTTTCGATCCCCTATCGGAATGCACCCGGTAAATCTATGCTTCCAAATATAAAAAACAAGTGCTGAATGTCCTAAATTGAAAAAAAAAAAATCTTAAAAAATTTTGTGTATTTTGAGAGCCAAAAAGACTAAAATCGGAAAATGTCGATTATCTC